>CAHIKZ030003812.1:675000-730000 GCA_903632075.3 Acanthosepion pharaonis
AAACTTTCAGATCTGGTTCAAAAATGAATGATATTATTTCAGAAAGGTTTCTTTTTTACAAAATCTTGGGAAAAATGATTTTTATTATTTACATCTGTTACCCACACTTATTTAATTTTATGAAATTCAGTTTTGTATGGCTTAATGTCTATATCAATTATAAGCAGAAATCTTTGGGGAATTTAAATCAGAATTTCTTTTTGTAAAATAGGACCACCACTTATTGAAAATCTCCTTTGAATTGTACAATAGAAAAGGTAATCAAATTAAGACATTATTTAATTAGGAAAGCTTTTAATTGTTTTTATGAATAAGATATATTATGGTCACTATTGTCTGAAGAAATTTTTTTTTTCCATGAATAATGAATTTTTACAGGAATTGTTTTCATTTTTTTAAATTTTAATTAGAATAATTTATAAAATTTTAAATCTTAAAATTTTGTATTAATTATAAACTTTATTTACTAATCATAAATCAGAAAGCTTACAATTAAGCAGTATTTTAAAAAGAACATTGAATTTTTTTTGTGTATGTATAAACATACTAGTTTTTGTAAATACAGACATCCATATATGACATTATCAGAAAATAAGAGCAGTAACTATAGTAAATTAAAAGCCAAAATACATAAAATTTAAAAAAAAAAAAAGATCATTACATAAAATATTTTCCTAATTTTTTTTAATATTACCAGGTAATTAAAAATAAATTATAAAAAAAAAAATTTTAAAAATGGCATTCACATTATATTTGTCAAGTAATTTTTATGGATATATCTCCCATGGAAAAAATTAGTTAAATTTCCCATTTATCAGGTTGTCAAAACCTCACAAAAGCACCTATCTCCATGTTAAAAATATTTTAAACTAAAAGTAAGTACTATTTGTTTCAAGTCAGATTAATTAAACTTTAAATCAGTTAATCTTCCTCAAAGTTTCAGAAAACTACATTTTTTAAGAAAGAGAAACATTGGTGAGAGAATTTTAAAAATGATTAAAATCAACAACTTTCAGAGATTTAAAAAAAAAAAAATTCATTACAATCAATTAGCTTGAAATTAAAACTAAAATGAAAGCTTCAAGAAAGCTTTTTTTCATTTTTAAAAATTAATTTTAAATCTTATATATTGCTTTTCTTTGGCGGTACCTATATATATATATATATATATACACACACACACACAACAAACGAAAGTATTGGTAAAACCAAAACAAAGCCTACCAAGTGACCAAAGAAAATAAAAAAAACAATAAATCAAAACCAAAAATGAAAAGGAAATATAAACAAAGAAGAAAAAAAACCATCAAAGAGACACCTACTTAAATAGTAAAAGACAGTGCTCATATATATATATCTTTGCTAAAACACAAAATCCGCAGACACTTGGGTAACACTGTGTGATGTATAAGAAACACCAAAAATATTCAGGAGTTCTGATCTAAATCATTATTCTGAGTATTTGGTGTTATTGTCATGACTGTGTCTTTTCTTTGGTAGGCATAGTATTGATAGGACTGTTCTTTGATACTTTACCAATAACTTGGTTTTATATATTTATATATATATATATATATATATATATATATATATATATATATATATACACACACACACACTCTCTGCATCTTTTGGTCTCTAATAAGCAATTTTTTGCTGCTACTAACTATTCAGATTAACTGGTTATAGAAGGATTATTGGTTGTTTTGTTCACATTCTCTTCTCCATTGTAGCAGCCAATGTATCATTTTATCAAGATAACAGATGAGACTATGTATGATAAACACACATATATAACATGTTACTCAGATATATCATGAAGATCCTGATTTGAGATTTACCAGTGGATTGAGGAAACTGATATCTACACTCCTTTACTTACCAGAATGACTTCCAGACTATCCCAAGTCATTCACATTCTATAGCAGAAAATATAGTACATACAAACCCCACTAACATAAATATCTTATCTGACCAGAGGTTGTAGTAAGAATAAATAGAAGTTACACCCATTGTCAACATTGACAGCAGTCAATAACATACGAGAGGAAGAAGAGGACAGATATTGTTTTTTTTTTGTTTTTTTTTTTAAATATAAGTCGAGATGATGAATACTCCATTTTAAACCTGGAAATAACAGTTGGACATTGAGTCCTTTGGTTAAATCCCAATTGAGACTCATTAAGCATAACACAATTTAGAGAAGAAAATCAGATTAGCAAGAAACAATTCCAACTTGATACAAATCAAATCTGTGTTCTTAAACAACAAAATATTAAACCCAATCAATGTGTAACAGAAAAAGGTTTCATAAGAAATGAGCCACACTATTTTTTTCAATAAATACTTACCTCAAAATATGGTGTGTGTGTAAAATGCCCAACAACTAAGGGGTAGGGGGACCTATATGTATATTTCTCTCAAGAATTCATGGTCTCTCATTACATATTCTCACATGCAAAATAGGGAGTAGTTGTATATTTAATTATTTTTTTACTAAATCTAAATATTTTGTATGCAATTTTATATCTGTTCAACTGAAGTAAATTGAATAATTCCTGACTTTATCAATTATTGTACAGCTTATAAATCTTTAGTTACAGCTAAAATTCTCTTTATAATTGATTTAAAAAGTGTTGGTAAAAAGAATAGAGATGAGAATCCTGTCTAACAGGGTTAAGACACTGGCCATGAAAGAAAAGTTAAGTGTGGGATGTGATTTTTGACTTGTCTAAAGTTATCTTTTATTCATAATTCTCACAAATTTATTTAGTAGTTAAACAGCCAAAAGGTTAAAAAAAATTCAGAGAAAAAAATGTTAGATTTTGAAAAAAAAAAAAAAAAAAAAAAAATCACAAAATGACTAAAACTTATGACAGGATATATATATATATATATATATATATATATATATATATATATTTTTTTTTTTTTTTTTTTACAAGATTTTATAAATATGTCAAGCTTTATAATTATTTACTGAGTATGAATTGAGACTCACTTGGATTAAAACATAAGTTTACTATTCATATTTAATTTAAGAGCTTAAATCCAAATTTTAATGCTATATCTGAGTGAGGCATTGTTCTTTAGTGCCAAGAGAAGGAATGGTGGGAGGCAGAGGGTTTAAAGAAATTTCAGGTCAGCAAAATTCTGAATTCACCATTAAAAGAGGTAAGCCTTTGTGCCTCATCTGCTATGTGTCACACGTATAAATTTTGTTCATGTCTTGCGGCTCTCAAACATCTGAATTTTATCATACGTGGCTCATACATTAAGCAAGTATAGCCACCCCTGCATTATGATAATAAAGATGAGAACATTAGTCTGAGTGTAAACAATGACAAATACTAACTAAAGCAACCTAATGAGCTCCAAATTATAAGACCAGCCAAATGTTAATGTGCTAGTTCGTACCAATCTTTTTTCAGAGTGACCGTATAACATTTCTTACATTACCTGAAAACACATAAATGTCATAATTTACACCATGAAGGTGGGCACCTTCCATAGGGGTGATTAATAATAAGCTAGTCTTTTAAACCATTGCTAGTAAGCTTGTTTTTTTATTGGGCACCCTTATACCAGACTAAATTTAGAAAATATATAACACATGGATCTATTACAGACTATGTTTGAATGAAAAAAAAAAAAAAAAAAAAAACTATAGCGGTCAACTTAATCTTTCAACAAGATTGGTAAAACTTAAATGTAGCAACACACATTTCGCATTCATGTTTATTTTCATAGTAAATGTCAAGTAGAAAAGATAGAACATCATTTGATGATGGAAAATTGAAAATAATGGTCTATGTATGTATGTAAGAATGAATTTTATTTTTTAATGCAAATTCAAATCTTGTCAGAGAGCACACATTTTTCTTATAAGAATTCTCAAATATTCAGGCTGGTAGATGAAAATAACATTTAAGTAATAAAAATATGTTGGATTAATAAATGAAAAACCAAGTTCTAAAAATTACTTTGTTTATGTCAAGATACAAAACTGAGCAGAGATGTATATTTCGAGAAGCGTAAAAAATACGTGTTTCACAGCACTATTCCAACTTCGCTTGGGTATAGGTACTCTGTAGATGAGAGATTAAAAGCATGTCAAATCTAATGACAGTTTCCCCTAGGGGAATGCAGGTTTGAATTCTGCTGAAAAACATTTTTCTAATAAGATTTTTTAAATATTCAGGCCAGTAGGCGAAAATATATATATATGGTTTCATAAACAAACAGAGCATCTACTCAAATATGGGTATCCACTAAAAATAACACACACATCTATCTCTCTCTCATATATATATATATAATTGGATTGATGTGAGTTTGTGACCCTAAGTTTCACACTATTTGCAATCCTCAGACAAACTGATTAATTTTGAAATTCTGGATTTATATATGGTTGTTTATACTGGTGTTTTTGTAGTAGTGGGAGATATATGATTAAATCCAACAGAATGATCAAATAACAAGCAAGTAGGAAAATTTTTATAAATTTAATATTTCACTATTTAACTTTATCAGAAATTTTAGGAGGTCGGATAATGTGGAGTTGTTACAATTTTTATATTCTATGTTGGTTTGGTTTCACTGGTTATGTAGATGTGTTCAATTTATGTTTTTAGTGTGTACATATATATCAGTTTTGTTGTATGGGCATCAAACATTTACTTCATGATGTGTGTGTGCACATTTAATTTTGAAATGTTAGTATAATTTAAGTGTAAATTAAAAAGTGAATGTGCAAAACTAAATTATATCATCTGTAAACATTTGGATCATACATTCTTCAAGTATAGGTTTTATGAACATTAGTGAGATGATGAAGTGCATCTAATTAGTATTTATGGCATTTTTATTATTTATTAATATTCCTATATGATACAAAGAAATTTATAAAAAGGTCTCACCTCTATTTCTCATAACATTATAGCTAGTCTATCTTATATATCCTATTCATTCATTCATAAAATGAACTTTCCCATCAATTTTTTTTGTAATGCCCATTTGTAGGAGAGCCTTTGTAAATCTGTTACAATAATAGTAACATCTTTGAACAATACTCAGCCAGTCACATGATCTAATTATTTCAAAATGAGGTTGACTGTACTTGCTCTCTGGTGATCTGTGTTCAAACCCAAGTGTCGGTAACAACACTTTATTCCTATATGACACCTCCCCTTTGATATGACTTCCTCTGGAGTCTGTATTTCTTCAGCTTCAGTTCAGTATTTAGAAATTCTTTTTCTCTTACCATAAAACATTGGTTCAACAATTTCTGATGGCATGGGTATGTCAAATGTGTCATACAAAATTTCCATAGGTACCTCTTTTTAGGGATTTTTTAAATCAGTGAATCTGCATTTTAACTGATTAAGGTGTCGGTTATGTTCCTACCTTTGTCCCGTACCATGTATGTCATTTTGCCGATTCATTTTTTTATAACGTCATCTTCCCAGAATTCTTTTCCACATTGATACATTTATCTCCAGGTTTGAACTATTTACTTATATTGTTATTTCTTGATGCTCTTGCCTTACACTTTGGTAATAATTTATTAAAAATGAACTTAATCTTCCTGGCGAACATCAACTTTGCAGGCATCATTCCAGACACAGTGTTCTGAAAACACTCAGAAATTGTTTTAGCATTATTTCATCTGACTCCTCCAACTTTTTAAATGCCCTTTTAAACATGTTGACAAATCATTCCATTTATCCATTTGATCATGGGTGATAAGAAGGAGTTGTGATATATTGTATTGCTAATGATTTACAAAAAACCTTACATTCATTAGATGTGAATTGTGTCCCGTTGTCTGAAACGATAGAGTCAGGAACACCAAACCTTGCAAAAATCACGTGTAGGAAATTTATCGTTACTGCAGTAGTTGGTCTTCTACATTTTAATATTTCTGGCCATTTAGTGTAACTATTGACTACCACTAGATAGTATGCTCTGTTTAACAGTCTGCAAAGTCTATATGCATTCTGGACCATGGCATATTGGTTTTCAGCTAAGGTTGAATTTTGATAGGTGGTGACTTCACTTGATTCATTTTTGGCCAATAAGTATAACACCTCATTAAGGATTTCATTCTAGAAATTCCTGGATGTCCTATGTGAAATTCTTTTAGCATACATCTTTGCAATGATGCTAGTATCACAATTCTTTCTGCGTATATAAGTACATCATTACATAATGAAAATGCATTATTTCCAATAACATTTTTTTCCTTTAAATCTTAATTGCTTCTTCATTTTCATTATAAAGTCATTTTTTTCTGACTTAATTCTTATTTCCTCCAATGTTATGGGTAGTTCTCTTACAGTATTGTATAATACATTATTAATTTCATTTTCAGTCCTTACTGCCACAATTAGTGCCTTATGATTTTAAAATTTCTGATACCACTCTGGCAAAAATATTTCCAGTTATTTCTATCTCAAAGTTAGTATGAGGTACATTGACACCTGAGAGGTTACTCTTTAGCTTGTCTATATTTGACCCCCAGTCATCCAACAGTCCTTTATCCAATATCAACCTGGCTATAAACAAGGACCTTAGGTAGTCTGTAGTCACTCATCCTTGCAACATTGTGATTGCAAAGTTGTGACTGCATCAGAAAAGTCTCAATTCCACCAATATTGCATTTTGTGAGAAGATCAGCATTGGACACCCTATCATCAAAAGTATAGCCATATATATAACACATTGACCAAAATTTGAAAGTGTCAATAATATTTCTCTTTTATATAGTAAAAAATATAAATTTGTATGGTTTCCTGGATTCCAAAAATGCACTATATAGAATTCTCAGAAATCCTGCTCATATAAATATTTGCATTTTGTATTCTTCAAATTCTGATTGAAGCAATGTTATTATTTTCTGGTGAAGGCATAAACTGTTTTCTTTCCACTGCGTCCTATCGTTGTCACTATTGTCAAGCCATGTAAGTAAATATACAAACAGTCCTTTCTTGATATAACTAGATGATCAAAAGAAATTACTGCTATATCTATTGTCAATTATGACATAGGTCACTGGATGAATGATGTTTTAGATATTGCAAAACAGGTATTATATAACAATAAAGGCATAAGCTTAATATTAGCAAGTTGTCCTGAAGATTATAATAAGCAGCAAACTTGTGGAAAACTGACTTTTCTCAAAATCTAAGGCCAAAGAACACACAACATTGAGAGGAAAATATTTTCTGTTATGAAGTTCAGGGTGGCCTGTGATGAGTATCAAGTAATTAAATCACATTTTGATTTTATCATAAATGCTGTGAAGTACAATTATATTTCACCTTTCAGAAAAATCAATTAAGTTTTTCTTAATTTTAATCTATCTTGGAAAGAATCAGTCATTACATTCATTAAAAGAAATAATCTTTAAGATAATCGATTCACTTTCCACGTGTCAAGATTATGCCTCTCTAAAATTTTTCTCAGTAAAAAAAAATAATTTGTTTACTTAGTATTAAAAACCTTGTGCTAAAAAAATCTTTTAATCTGTATTTTTCTATCCAGAGAAAAGTTAGATCCTAACTGGGGGATTTTTGCAATCTGATATTAGTTCATTCAATATTCACTTCTGTATTTGGAAAAAAAAAAAAAAAAAAAAAAGGGGATTGCAAATTACAGATGCATAAAACATCATTTTCATATTAGTTTTCTTTTTAATTCAACAGAAACTGTACATTATAACAATCTGATTTCAGATTGTTAACACAACAAAAACATCACATTGTAGCAATATTTTTATTAAGGCAATGAATAAAGAACATAGTAATTTCTAGAGGCCTATAGGCAAGGTTTGTTTGAATTTTTAAGGTGAGGAATTATCATTATTTATATTATTTACAGTCAGACTAATGTCCACATTTTTGTTGTTATTGTCCCAGTGTTTTTGTTGTTGTACCCTTCAATCTTTCTTCAAATGTCTATCGATTTAGGCAATGTTCAGAGAATCTCAAAATTAACCCTTTATTTAACCTACAGTTGTAGATTGTTCCCATTCCATCTCCCTTTCTAGAGCTATTTTTTATTGCTAGTCCTGTTTCCATTGAGTCTGATCTCACTGAAGAAGGCCAAAGAGCACAACAACCAAAACATGACAAAGACGCGTACATAGTACTAAGCAAAATATTACGAAAAAAGTTTAAATTTATATGGGCACATGGCCGAGTGATTAGAACATTTACTTTCTGACCTTGAAACCTGGTTCAAATCTTACCATGGTCAATTTATCAGGAAGATGACTTCTTGATGTTATCTTTCTGGAGGAGGCCCAGCATATGGCACCTTTGGAAAGTGCCTGAAAACCATGAGTTGACCCAAGCCTTGTGAATGAAACTGGGTAGACAGATCTCTTGGGAGTCATCGATGGTTGTGCTAGCATGAAGTCACACGTCCTCATGCCTTAGGGTTTGAGCAGGCTGGCCTTGTTCAGGCGGTTGATCACACTAGGTAACACGCACTCTCCCAGAAACTGCAACTGTGGGTGTTGAGCAAACACAAATGTGCCTGTGCAAGCATCTGCAACAGGAATTAGCTAGCTGCCCTGATAGACAGGCATCCTCAGATACAAGTTTCTGTGCCATCTATTGATATTTCATTTGCATTTAGTTTATAAAAACTAAATTCAAAATCATACAAGCTTTTTTTTTCTTTAACTGAATCTTTAATTTCATCAATTCAATCATACAGCCTCACTTGATTTCAACAGTGAGTAAAAAAAAAATATATAAAAATGAATTTTTAAGCGCATTTATTTTCCTCTGCATATAATTGTTTACAACAGTGAAGGTCATGTCTCACAAATGATTTCTATGATAACCAAGAGAGAATTAAATGTTATTGAGAGATTTTGAAAATACAAAATTTACTATGATAAATCATTTACAGGGTGATTGAAAAGTAACTCCCCATTTTAAAATACTTATAATTTATTTATTAACTATAATTTTTACAAGAAATGGATGTGAGAGAAAAGCATTTAGCATGAGGTTTTTAAAAAAAAAAAAAAAAAAAAAAGATATAGGCGACAGATTTTGCTACAAGCTTCTCCAGTAACTCAGGAATTACATCAACTGATTTCACCAGGAACTCTTGTAGTTTGGAAGACATAACCTCTTGTATTTGCCCTTCAAATTCTTCCAATGTCTTGGTTAGGTATAGTAGACGTAATCCTTTAACCAAAGGAAAAAGTCATAGGGAGTTAAGTCAAGACTCCTGGCTGGCCACTCATACACAAAATAGGGAGTTACTTTTCAATCACCCTGTATATAAATAAAGTGCAATGTATGTGTGTTCGTCTGTCCATTTTTCAATCTCGGTGAATCATAAACAACCTAAAGTAACAAATAATAACTACTGTAGTTACATGCAGTTAAAAATTAAATAAATAACTCATTTAAAGTTAAATTTATATATCAAATTGAGTGAAAAGTTTAACAAAACAATTCTTTATTAAGCGTTTAACTTTAATTACACTTTTTGTCACAATTGCAATTGATATCATTTAATTAAACCATAATTAAAACTTAAGCAGAGCATGGAATGTTACTCATGATTTTTTTTCCTTTTCTCATGCGCGTACTGTGACATATTTGAAATATTACATAGTTCAGGTAAACTAATGTCTTTTGTTATAAAATAAAATGACATATCTCGGCTGATTTGCAGGCAAATAAACTAACATACTCAAGAGCGAGAGCCGGATGTGAACGCGACAAGGCCCCCATCACAAAATGACCGTTATCATCATTTACGCATAAGCCCGACGCACGAGTTTCAGTCAAAAAATAAAATAATATTTTAAAGTTTTTCTATTTTTTGACCAATAAAAAGGCTTCTCTCCTAATTATACTCGTGTTGTTTTTCAAGCCTGTTAAGCCATAAAAAAATGCCATAAAAGGGGTCACACAGGGAAGTACAACAGCAGTCAACAGGAGGCCAGGGAAGAGACCTGTCATGGTCAGTCAGCAGCAGACAGCAGGAGGAGCACCATGCCAACCAGTGTGAACTACTATGAGAGATCAATCCAGACCGGGAGCCGGCTTATGAACTATACCACAAGGTAGCTGTCCCAAACCCACACATTCCTGTTAAAATAAATCACGTAAATATTTCTGCTGTTGTCGTATTTCTTTCTTGCAACCATATGCTTGTCTATAACACTTTTAAGAGTGACTTTATATGAAGGGATCATAAAGAATGGTGATTTTAAAAGAAAATAATTGTGCACAAATTAAATGTAAACATACTATGGAAATTGATTGTGCATATGAAGAAAGATTATGCCAAATTATGGTGTTGAATAAATATAAAATATTTCTAAATTCTTATAACTTTCATGTACATAGGATACTGAAGGTAAAAGTCTGAAGGTCGCCCAAAAGCCTTCTGCAGGAACTAGCTTAAAGTCTACCCAAAGGGTGGCTTCTAGGCTAGTAGAAAATAAATCCCAAAAGCTGACCTCACAAATAAATCACTAATATTAATCCAAATTAGAACTATTTACCAAGTCACTCTTGATGATGGAAAGATTCAAACTGCAAGGTCTTAAGTCAAAACATAAGTAACTCTTTGCTTATCATTAATAACAATAAATCCTTAATTTGATTAAATCAGGAAATAAAAGTAACAGAAGCTATAAAAAATATCTTCCAATATTTATGTTTAATTATAATTATCTTTAAGAATATACAGGTTAAAAAAAGATTTTCAATTTGAAGTAAAGCCTCCTTCTCCTAACTTGAGGCCATGCAGTAAAATTGAAGTTTACCCAAAATCACCATCCTATCTTACTCAACATCAATTTTAAGATAAACAATTTAGCATGTTTGATCAAACTAATTTAAATTTATATATCTTTAAAGATAAAATATATTTTTGCAGACAACTCAGGGTTTCTCTGCACCTGTCAAAAATGGGGAAGAAAGTGATGACATCATCATAGAGCTGTGATTTTACAGATTATTGATAGTTTAGTGAACTTATGCTTCACTTGATACCTCTATCATGCTAGATAAAATTAAGCTTAGTAGATACCCAATGATCATCTTGGTGTCAGTAGTCATTGTTCAAAATCAAGGTAAAAGCTGGGATTTTTCAAATGCTGATTTTCAAAGCAAATAGTACTCTACATGGAATTGTATTTTTTGTTGGAATTATCATATTCCTTGCAATTCAGAACAGCATCCTCATCTTGGTTGTTATGAAAAGATAAATAGGACTGGTGAGCAATGATAAGAGTTCTCTCCCCCTAAGCATGGAAAGCAGAATGAGAACAATTCACCCCCACGGACTGAATAAAGTGTTTGGTTTGAAATGAAAGGTTACCAAATACAAATATTAACATCTGAAGAGAGCTAGAAAGAGTGACATGGTGATGTATTGTGATGCCCGGGGGGCAACACCTTGATTGTATGCCCCCCCACAAGCCTCAAGTAAGGGGGGGGGGCTATAAGGCCTAAACCTGAGAAATGTGAGAAAGGAAGATATTAAACATCTAAAAACAGATGAAACACTTTGTTCAAATATAAACTAAATTTTTATTTCACTTTTTAATTGAATGCCCTCCTGATATGGATACCCAGGGTCACCACACCCTATATAGTAGCGAGGATAAAGATCAGAACAATGTTAAGAAAAAGTCTTTTGCACGCTACTGTCTAAAAATTACAAAGTGATAAAAAAAAAAAATATCAAAAAAATAACCAACAATGTTCCTATTTTAATTTAACCTTATGCTTCACCAAACAAAGCTTGAATAAATTTCTCATCTTAATTGTAGGTGATTTTTATTGCAACATAGCAATTAAAAATTTTTATTTTCAATGTAGGAACTAAAAATGTAAAATTAAGCAATAAAAGTGACTAAATAATTTAGTGCATTCAAGAATCCTACTAGTTTAGTAAAAATTTTACTGTTTATTAGACCCAAAGAGAAAAAATATCAAGCAACCATTTAAACAAGTACTAATTCTTGCACTGTAAAAATTAAGCAACTTGTATACTGGTCAAAATATTAAGTTGCTTATAGGGAAAAAATTCTGTACTGCATCATTTAGACAACAAAAGACAGTTATTGCCATCTTTTATCCTAAAAAATCCCAATGTATTTTACGTACACAGAATTTTGCCTTTCATTCTAATCTGAAAAAGACAAGATTTTCCACATTGTCTCAACATCTCCAATACAAAGAGATTAATTCAAATCTAACATATAAATCTCATTGTTTATCCACCCCCCCCTCAAACACTTGATACATCACCAGTTTATTGGTTTACATATATACATTCACATTTATTAAATGAAGATTTGTCAATTATTAATTTTTATTTCTTTCATCTTAATTCCAGTTCATTTTTATTACAACTTCTATATTACACTGTTGTTAATAAACAGGAATCATAAATAATAGAGAAAATAAGAAGCCTTTGATACAAATTTGGATTCTTTTTAATCTGCCTTTCTAGCTGATGAGTGTAGAATGACAATCTGGAAGTTTTAAAAAAAAAAAAAAAAAAAAAAAAAATCAATGAAATACTCTACAAAAAAAAAAAATTGGTTATAATTTTACTAAAGGAAATAGGAGCTAACTTTAGTAGGATTATTGAGGATTCACATATAGTATAGTTGTTATAAGTGCAGAATGTGAGATTGGCATGCCAAGTTAAAATTCTGGCTGAACCTATTGCATTTGTTTTTGCACAGAACCCTTGGAAAATTTTTGTCTGAATTTCTGGGAGAAGGACTTAACATTATTTACACTATTGATATTCAGATGATTGTCCTCATCTTTAAAGATGAGAATAATCATTTGAATATAAATAGTGTAAATAACAAACCTGGGAAAAGATTTAAATCTATCTGTCTTATCACCAGTTAGGGGGCTAACAAAGCAGACTGAGTTCTCTAAGCCTTGGTTGGCAACCAGTCTAGGAGGAAGACAATTCAAAACTGGTTGGTCATGTAGCAAGTCATTTCAGCACATAAAAACCTACTTTTTATAACAACCACAGCAGCAACACCTAGTATATCTTCACAACTAGGACCCACCATGCCACTGACATTGTAGCAAACCATTCCCTCCATGAACAAGCAAGTTCCATTCAAAAAGTTTCTTGACAGGAACCACTGCTATATGGAGCTGACTCCCAGGAGGAGGTTTCCCTGATCACTGCAGTCTTCACCTATTTGAGGCTAGGGTTAACCATTATCTTCCCCTGCTTTCTGCACAAATTGCCTCTTAAAGTAAGCCTCTCTTTCAAGTAGCCCGCAGACCTCATACAGGGTGAATCTTACAAAAAAAAAAAAAAAAAAAAAAAGTGAAGCTGTGGACCTGTACTCTACAGGAGTTTACTAGTATTGAGGAGGAGGAGGAGGAGGAGTTAATAAAATAATCCATGCTTGAAGCATTAATAAAAATTCCAAACACGAACATTTGCTTACCAAGTCAACTGCAAAGAAATAAAACTGAAGCTGACAATTCCACAGATGGTAAGGTTCTTGCAGTTGATGAGTCTGTAAATAGTTAAACCATACTATAATAATAATATATTAATACTAATATTAATTAAATTAATTAATACTGTATTATGCCATACTATTAAGAGTAAAAAATTTTTATTTAAACATCATTTCTATAATGGATTCAAGAAAGTGTTTAAATATTTTTATTGTGAGTATATGATTATTTTAGCCAAGTGATTACAAATATATTGTTTCAAAGACCAACTCCCCATCTATGTCTCCAAAAGATGTGTGTGTGTGTGTGTGTATATATATATATATATATATATATATATATATATATATATATAGATAGATAGATAGATAGATAGAGTAGTGAGCATAAAGATCAGAATGATGTTAAGAAAAAGTCTAAATGTGAAATAAATACAGCTGGTTGATTAATTGCAGTTCTCAAATTAGGTACATGTTTCTTCAATATCTCTTTACATACAGTTGTGTTAATTTTACCGTGTAGCCTGACAAGAGGTCCTGTACCAGCAGCTGAAATCGTGCCAAGCACCATCATACTTCCTCCTCAAATCATGCCAAGCAGCATCACACTTCCTCCTCCAAATTTCACGTTGCTTTTAGTGCACCGAGGTGAATATTATTTCTTAGGACTGCGTTCAACGAACCTTCTCCCATCACAATTGAACAGGTTAAACTTTGACTCATCGCAGAAATGAACACAATCCCACTGTACTTCAGTCCATATGACGTGTTTAGTGGCAAATTTCAATCAGCTCATTTGATTCTTTTTAGAAATGTAAGGCTTTGTAGAGGCTACTCGACTGTTCAGATTTATTTCATTAAGTCTTCAGGAAATAGTATGCCTTGATATTTTAATGCCATGGTTAGCATTAGCTCTTTTAGAGATATCAGTATCTATCACAAATTGATACTTTTTTGATTTGTTGGCAGTCCCTCAGTCAGTGCAGTAGTTTTCCTAGGCCTGCCAGGTGGTTTCTTGGCTTCACATGACCCAGTTTCCTCAAGTTTTCTTAAAATACTATGAATAATACTTAGAATTCCCCACAGTCTTTGAAATATCCCCAATTGAGAGTTTATCTTCATTACATAACTTGACTATCAGTTTTTTAAGTTCCAATGATGTCACAGATTTTTTTCGCCATGTTTACAATGCAAGAGCCAATGAAGAGCCAGTGTAATTTAGTAAAATACCCTATTTTATATTCTTACCCTAAAAATTTTCAGTAATGCAAAATAATTATTAAATTTTATGGATTTATTTAATCATTCTGATGTTTTTGATCATCTATTTTTTCGATTGTTATATAATTATTCTTATAACTTTATCAAAATAAGTTTGAGCTTTATATTTTGTAATTATATAATTTACCTTTATATCCTTATTTTTCATTGATAAAATGTTCTATGAAGCTTTAAAATAAAAAGTTAATTCACATTTAGACTTTTTCTTAACATTGTTCTGATCTTTATGCTCGCTACTATATATAACAATATTTTTGAATATCAAGAACAGTATTGGAAAAATTGTATGACAAAGTGGAAAAAGATTACTTGTGGCATGTTTTGTCCTTCAGAACTAAATTTGTCATGTTGGTAGGACTACAGATACATGATGGGAGTGGGGTGCTGGGAATTTTATAATTTTCTCTAGACATTTACATCATAGTGAATTATTTTCTCCTTTGATAAGAGTAGCATTTTTTATAACAAATAGTGGTCAGTCTCATTACAGGAGAGTACTACATCCAAAACAATAAAAGACTTAGTCAATACTGAACAAAACAATAAGATAAAACCTGATGGAGAAGCCTACCCCATTACCTGTAACAATTGTTACAAAAAAAATACATAGGAGAAACCTCAAGGAATCTAAATAAAAGATTATACGAACACAAAAGGAACTTTTAACAAAATAATACATCAAATACCTTGGTTGCCCACTGTAACAAGTGTGGCCACAACTTTGACATAAAAAATGCTACTCTAATCAAAGGAAAAAATAATTCACTATAATGTAAATATCTAAAGAGTACCTTCATCACAAGGTCATCTACAGTAAATTTGTGCCCTGGATCTTACAAGATTTCACAATTCCTGACAGATCTTCTAATATCACAGACATAAAAAATTTATCTGATGAAGTCCAGAAGGACAAAATGTTTCACAAATAATCTTTTCCACTTTGTCATACAATTTCTCCAAAATTTTATATATATATATATATATATATATATATATATATATATATATATATATATATATATATACAGGTCTTTGCTTGTTATCAATTGATAATTAACCTCATTATTAATTTTCAAATCAGAGATTGCTTTCTTAATGAAAACTATCATTTAATGAACATAACCAGCTAAGCATTGAGTATAGTTGTAGAACTTAAGATTCTGTTTTATAGCACTAACCACTTAGCTATACACTGGTGGCCAGGAATTTAGTGGGGATATATAATTAAAGACAATAAGTAAAACACCTTGCTCCACAATAATAGCAATGTAATTGTAACTTAGCAAAGAATAGGTGTATGCATTGGTATGGAATGCAAAAAGGACAATAATCAAAGATTAGGTTAAGATTTTGAAGCGAGTGTAATATAGAGATTAGAAGAGTATTTGTTTGACTTGTGTTCAGCAGTATTTTCAATGAAAGTCAAGCACATTCAGTAAGGTGCATATTTTCAATACCAAGCAATAGACAGGACTAAAATATTCTTATTTAAATTAGAAAAAACAAACAGAAGACTAAACAAGTAAAATCAAGGCAGGTTTAGATCAATATTTTTGTAAAGATTTTGAAGATACAATGGACTAAAAGAAAAGCAACATTTAAGTTTTATCTTTTGATTTTCAGGTTAATCAATTTGAAATTTAATTAATAGTTACAGACAATATAAAAATCAATAAAAATCTTTTTTAAATGGTTTACTCAAAACAAAATTTAGTGAAGCAATTTTTAATCTTTCAAATCAATTATTTTATTCTTGAGTGAAAAATTTCATAATAGCAGTGTTGAGTTTTATTGGGGTTTGTTATACTTTTTTTTATTTATTAACAATAAAGTGTTTACTGCAAGTAGAACTAAAACATTTTAGCTGTCCTTGAATTTTTTGTTATTCATCAATGAATTTTTATATATATATATAAAACACACATAGCTGCATGTGTGCAAATGCACATAAACAATATGGAAAAAAAACTTGCACCAATGATAAGTGCAGAAAAAAGAAAAATTGAGAAATATAAGCAGTCAATTGTTGATAGCACTGGGCAATTGGGTCTGCCTATGAAACTTTGGAGTCAGGATTCTGAAGGTATATATATATATATATATACACACACACACACATATATAAGAGAAGGGGGTATTGAAAATTTGAAAACAAATTGAACTATCTCAATGTTGCCACAAAGCCATTTTTCTTGAGGGTTCTGAAACCTCACCATCCCTCCTAACTGCTTGCAAGATGAACATCCCAAAAGTTTTATAATCCTTTCTTAAGTCAATAAAAAAAATATATATATTCTTTTTCATAATAGTTTCAATATTTTTGTATTCATGTTTTGTTTTTCAGAATCTGCAAAAACTGCTGGAGATTTGGTATTTTTAAATTATTTTTATTACTTGTACATCATCCATTAAGATTATTATTATAATTTATGCATTAGTGGTGGTGGTGGTGGGGGGGGTGTAAATAGTTATCAGCTTGAAAACTGAATTAGTAAACAGAATTAAAATTACTGCCTACTGTGCTCTGTTGAACTTTCAAACAAATGCCTTTGTAAAAAGGCATGAATTTTTCTCTTCTCCAACTCCCACCTCAGCTATATGTTAGATAGCAGGGTAGACTGATCTCTCTAGGTGAGTGGTTCCCAAACAGTGTGGCGTACCTCATAGGTGTGGCAGAAAAGAAGTGAAGCAGAATGATTGAAAGATAACCAAAGATTTAAAAACAGTTTAAAAAATTCATATGCCCAAAATAAATATGGTTTCAAAATTTAAAATATTATTATGGATTATTTGTAATAGCATGCAGGAGTTCCAATAGTTAACTATTGACAGATTTTATCATAATCATATTTTTGCATTATACGAAGTAAGTATTAAGAATATAGTATGTAGGGTTCACAAATTGGCGGAGAGAGTTATCAATGACTAGCAGCATGGCCCGGTGTTGCCTGCCTGTGCTTGATTCAAAAATTGTACAACTCATACAGCAATCGCTATCACTTGACTTAAAATATTTTTGTCCTTCTGTGCCTTTAAAGGATTGCCCTTTGCCGTGCTGATGTTGCTACATGCCTTACTTCTTGCCTATCTCACACTGCAAATTTTTTCTAAGCTCTATACTAAACATTAAATCTGTTACAAAAAAAAGAACTAAACAAAATAAACACAAAACGATCAGCTTTAAAAAAGGACTCATAACTGGAAAAACTGAATGAAAAAAGAATGTAACAACAAATACTTTTTCACACCCAACCCAGTTCTGCGGAATCAGAATCAACATTGAGTTTAAGCAAGCGAATGAGCCAATTGGAGTAAAGTGCCATGCAGATTTAAATTTTTCCCACTTGTGGCGAATGCAGCTATCGATTTTTTTGCATGCTAGCATGCTAGTTAACATTCGTGTCAGTCAGCCGTTGGCTCTCACGCTGGCCAATAGAATCTTCCTGCCTATTCGTGGCAGCCAGCTATAGGCTCTCACTCTGGCCAGTAGAAAATGGCCACAAACTACATGAAAACTGCCGTAGAAGCATGAAAAAAAAATCGATTATTTCCACTATCGATGGGAGTTGGGAAATGCAAAGTTGGTCTTGGCCATCTCGCTAACTTGGAGCATGTGCATGTTAATTTTTTGTGCAAATCCGTCGAGAATTGCGGCTGTGCATTCGTTACACACAAACACACATCCTGCCTTTTATAGATAATTTTCCGACTTCGAATTTGCGGTTATCTCCATTTAACCCACTTTTTTTTTTTTTTTTTTTTTTAAATGTAATTTTTTATCACATAAAATTTGGTGAGGTGCAAGCAAATTTTAATTCCGAAAATGCAGCCCAGAGAAAAAAGTTTGGGAACCACTGCTTTAGACTTTGATGGCAGTCAGTTAAGACTGACTAACTATTCTGAATTCAAAACAGCAGAGAAGACAACAGGAAACCACTCCATTATTTTCCCCGAAGAAGTTATAGGAATTCACAGATATATCTGTGGTGAGCCATGATTGTCTACATTCTGAAAGGATATAGCAAATATAAAAAAAAAAAAGGAAAAAAAGCGTCTTGGATCAAACTGTTGCTCCCTGGCTCACTCTATCAATGAAATAACACGTGTGCTCTCTGAAACATGCTACAGACACACTGCGATTTTTGATTTATGAATGGATTTGCATTTTTATGACTTATCCACCATTTGCAGCTTATTTAAAGACAGAAAATATTTTTAGATTATAAGAATTTGGGGGATAAAAATGATTTGTAGGTTCTAGTCCTACGAATTACCCCATAGCTTGGAGGGAGAAGAGGTGGATTTATACCTTTCTCAAGGTTATTTTGTACATAAGTGAAAATAACGAACCTCTAACTGGAATTGGAATTCAGCTCTCCGAGATTCAATTCAGAGTCGGATTCCATTTACACCATCCACATATCCAAGCTTATAGCACCTGGTATTCCCAACCGGTCTCATCTAGGTACTGATCAGGCTCGACGTTGCGTAACTTCGATGATCTTACGAGAACCGGTGTTTCAACGTGATGCGGCCGGAAAGCCACCGTGTTTTTTTTGTTGTTTTTTTTTTACATTGAGAGAAAAAAAAAATCATTGTTTCAATTCGATCATAGCACCGTATCATTGTAGTTCTGTACTACCTTTTCTAATTTCTTCAGTATTCTTATCAAAAGAACTATGATTAATAAATAAAATGTAAGTCATAAGTGTCGACAATTGTAATAATGTGTACTAAAAAAATAAGCTATCTGCTATGACAAGAATTTTAATAATCTTTGTGATAAAGACGGAGGCGGTGGCCAACAAATTATCTTCAAGTTTTCTTGAATTTTTAACTTAGAACAGAAACTGCTTTTATCCGAGAAAAAAGAAATTGTTCAGTTGTTATCTGATTTTTTCTATACAGCTGAAAAAAATCATAATAGCTAGTAAAGAAGACTGACTTATTTAATTAAGACTCTTAATTTAAGAGTAAAAAAAAAGAATATTTTCTTTTAAATTATAAAAAGAAAAAAAAAAAAAGATTCACTATTTTTTTCTAAGCATTTTTTTTTTTGTAATTAGTTGTAAATTTAGTTAAAAACTGAAGTACAAAAGAAAGACCAATATAAATAAAATAAATTTGTTTTAAACTTTAGTTTACTGGCATTTCTTCTTGGTTAACACGTTCAGCTTTCTAATTAATTATAAGTTATTTCTATTTGATTTTTTTGTTGTTGGAGGTTAATTGTTAGTCAGTTAAAATAATCACAAGATCCGAGGAAAACGCTAACAAGAAAATAATAGTTTCAATTTCTTTCCCTCCCATTTTCTTCGTTTTAACAAGCACTTAGCAAAACAAAAAACAAACAAAAAAAAACGAAAAAACAAACAAACTTAAGTGAAAAAACAATTAACACACCTTCATTTCAAGAATCCAGCATATGGCATTAAATGATTAAAATATATCATTTTAAAAACCTTTTCACCCAAATCATAGTAATTTAGCAACAGAATTAATTACGTAGACAGATAGATTATAAACTTGATTATTCAAACAACCAAGTACTAAACTTACACTTCTATCTAATTTATCGACTGAAAAAGAGTCAGTCAATCATTAATTTTTTTTAATGACCGGTAAAAACGCTCAGTGTAAAAAAAAAAAAAGGGAAGTGGTATTTTTAATTATTAAATTCCATTTTTAAAGCCCTGGTAAACCAGAGATAGTTGTACACAGGAGATAATACTTTAGTGTTTCTGTTTCTTTAGATTAAAAATACTTGTCTTCTTACTAAAGATGAAATGGGTTCGGGAAAAAAACCTAAAAAAGAAACAAACATGGCGGCAGCGTCACACGCGGAAAAGAAATATATATTAAAAAAGAATTTAACTTTAATTAAACGCACTTTCACAAATAAGCAACAGGGTTCGTTAGGTGGTCATCAAAAAGAAAAACTCACCTGTTTTCGTGAGGCAATCCACAATAAAAGAACAAGACGTCATAATCATATCTGTTGTACATAGATCAGAACTCCGGTATGAAGACAACGCACTGGGGTTATCATCCGACACGCCCATTTACCTGAACAAATTGTAAAATTCAATAACAAAAAAAAACTTTTACTTCCTGTCGGTTTTGATTATCTATTCGTCGGATCAAGGTACAGAAGTTTTTAAGTAGATTAGATACAATCGCCGAAAACCGATAATTTTTTTGTTTTTTTTTTTTAAAAAAAAAGGGGGAAATGTAAAAATAAAATGCTGTCAAATTCAACAGGTCTTGGCAGGCCGGTCACTGTAGAGGACGAGGACTCCCCGCACTTTGTCTACCTGTTCGACTGGTGTGGGCTGACGTCATTTTAGCAGGTGGTAGTTTTTTTTTAGTTTATTTTTCTTTTCATGCAGAGCACACCTTTCTTTATTTCAAAATCCTTTTTAAATACGTTTCACTGAAACTTTATTTCCCTCATAATCCAACCCATAGGTTATGGGTTGGATTACGAGGGCAATAAAGTGTTCATAATCGATCGTTAGTAGTAAATAAAGGAAAAAAGGTATCTATATGTATTCGCCCTTTTTATTTATTTGTTCTTGACAACTTTAACTTTAGTTACCTCGAAGAAAGTAATCTAACGAGTTTCTCTAGTAGTGTAATTTAAAACAATTATTTTTTAATATAGCATTTTTTGAGTGTTTTTGAATCTGCTCTTTGATAACCGTCTTTAATTTTAAATTTATGTCGAATTCAGATTGTAAAGGTGGTTCTTCTCTCTCTCTTTTTGCACCGGAAAATTAATGGAAAAAAGATATATGACATTTTTTTCTCTTGGTGTAAACTGTAACGAACTTTTTTTTTCAACATTGTAATTATAATTTATTAAGAAATTAGATTTTTATAAATTAACAATCTATAACAATTTTTTTTTTTTTACTATTGTTGCTACTATTAAAATTAAACGTGAGATAAACTAAAAACAGAAGGTAAATCTCACGGCTCGTCTTGTACAGACGTAAGTTCTTTAAAAACCGTTTGACTTGAAAGCTAACCGAGCGTTCCCTTCACGAGAACTTTACAAGCATGCTTGTAAAATATGAGATACCCGAAAAGTGTTTGAACTTTTTTAATCTTATAATGAATGAAACACGCTTTTTATGGCAACAAAATTAAACATCAAGTTTAAAATGTCTTTTTTTCTTTAATTGTTTAGTTTACACAAGCGACTATTTGCATAAAATCTAAATATTCAATTCAATAATATCCCCCGCTAAAAAAAAAAAAAACTTAAACGATTTCTATCGAGAGCATTATGAGGTTGTAAATCAAGTTTTGTTTGGACACATTTACAAACAATCGTAACACAAACAGTTTCTTCCTAATTTCTGAAAAAAAAAAGGAAAAAAGTTTCCTTCATATTTCACAAACTCTCTCCCTTCCCATTTTTAGAGAACTTATAAATTCACTTCAGTTAAAAATGTCAGACATGTGACGTCTCCATATATAGTTAGGTTCATATCTCAAGAATCAAGATATATATGGAGCTTCTTGTCTAACAGCTACCAAACTTAAGCGTGCATGTAAGATATCATTAAAATATTTTTTGGCTCTCTGCACACCTCAAAATACTTTTATGCAGTTTAATAATTGAAAAAACTTGTACGTGTATAGATTTACTGATCAACCCGGCTACTTTTGGACACTAGATCATCGGAAGTAAATAATGATTTTAAAATTTACAATTTTCCTGTCCAACGGAATTAACATCTGACAGCAAACAGGAAGTTACTTTGGTGCATACGAAGACCATGATATAAATCACAACTCACGCTACGGCTAAAATGTTCGCCAAAGACCAAACTAGTTATATCATCACCGAACACACTCCGAATTTTCGCCTATCGCTCAAAGAGAACACTTGCCTTGAACTCATACCAGACCTCATCGCTAAAGATGCCCGGGAAAATGGTCGGCTCCTTGTACCGCTCCAGAAAGTACCTAACTCCTCCTAGCATGCTCTATCTTTTACAAGAGCTAGATCAGACCAAAAATGGAGTATTACTGACATATTTGGGTTGGAGCTACACAGTCTTCTAGTTTTGATAGAGTTCAAAAGCGTCTACTCGCCCTTGTGGGTGATAAATTATTTTCTATCCTGCAACCATTCCCACAGACTAAACGTTGTAAGCCTCTCGCTACTCTGTCGCTATTTCCATGGAAAATGTTCTGACGAGCTACATTCCTTAGTTCCGCCAATTCTAACCCTCACAGCTAAAACCCGCCATGCCACGCACACGTAGTTGAATCATCCTCATTTCCTTCATATTCCATTAATAGGGAGGAAGTTCTACTCGAACAGGTTTTTTCTACGAACCCACTCCCAAGATGATGCTTTCCTGACAACTACAATCTTAATTTCTTTTGTCAGCGTTTCCATATATAACTGTGCTTCTTATCTCTTACCGATCATACAACGGCCTACTTCAGTAATCCACTACCTTGAGTGGCTCTTGAGATTTTTATATGTCAAACATTAGTAAAAACAAAACAAAACAAAAAAAAAACACTTCATTTTGACTGAATCTGATCAGTTCCACTTTCTTTCACCTTCATTAAGGGTGTGGGATTACCCTCTTTGTCTGCAAAGAAATGCTTACGACCGCGAGATGACGTTGCCAAAGCAACATAAAATGAAAACACTTTCTCATCTTTTGTTCTCTCTCTCTCTCTCTCTCTCTCTCTTGAATACAGCAAAGGAAGTATGCAGCATACAATGCCCTAAGCTTATTTGGCTTAACACATGTATACCTAATAATTTCACCAAACCAACAAAGAATTATTCTCAATTGTAAGTTACTCACAATTTTTATTCGTAACCTTTTACACGCGTACGTACAAAAATTGACATCTCTACATGCACAAATCATTCACCTGTTTTCTATTTTTTCAATTCAGTTTATTCATATAATATAATTTAGGATGTCTCAAAAATTGATGTAATTTAAATTACATTTAATAATGTAAATTATCTAAGTAACTACATGTCCGAGGTAAACGAAATTAAATAGGTTTCATGTTGGACAATAAAAGATTTATTTATCAACATTCAAACAAGTTATTCAAAAGGATGTAGATTTTATAGCCGATATCACAAAGCTTCACAGATGTTTAATATGCGCACTACATGTGACACGACACATGTCAAGTCAGTAGTCCAGCTCCTGCCAAACACATTGTAGCACGTCTTGTGTAACATTCTCCAGCGCCTCAATGATTCTCTGCTTAAGTTCCTCTAGGCTTGTAGAAAGAGCAGGGGATATAGACCATTCCTTTGACATAGCCTTATAGAAAAATCACAAGGTAGCAAGTGAGGTGAATATGGTGGCTATTTCAACAGCACATTGTCATTATCCCTGGCACGCTCGATCCATCTTCCTGGATCATTGAGATAAGTTCGCATAGTCAACTTAAGTTTTACACATTTTGTTAAAATTTGAGATCATTTGAGCTAGAATTGGTTATGTTATTAGACTACAAAATGATGTCAATTCTGGAAGGACACCCTGTATATTGTTGTTAAATGTACGTAATTGTATATTAATTTTTATCCTCTTGTTTGTGATAATTCCAAGCATTCACGCCACTATCATGTGAACATTATCAACTAATCTTACTATAATAACCAATGACAAAATATATCCCTTTAACAAGGACATTATTTAATTAAAGAAGCTTTTAATTGCTTTTTAATTGCTTTTATGAATACTATATTAAAGACATATTATATATATTGTCTCAAGAAAAAAATATTATTATATTGTCTCAAGAAAAAAATTTCGACGAAAAATTAATTTTTACAAGATTTTTTATTTTTTTACAATTTTAAACTGAATAATTTATAAAGATTTGAAATCTTTTAAAATTCATTTTCACTGTGATAATTCTTAGGAAATATTGTTATTAATAAAACTATATTTACTAATTCTATATTGTAAAGCTTATTACAATTTGAAAACATCGAATATTTTTAAAAGAATTTCGATTTGTTTTTGTATGTGTGATTACGTGCAGAATTTCTGAAGTATGAATGTACAAACCGATAAATCTATAGTTAAAAGGTCACGTGTTTTAAGACTTGTCCTCCCTTACAGCGAAAAAACCCTCGTGAGCTTTACCGTTTGCTCCACCATACTTAACTATGAACACGTTCGGCTGTCAATCGGATGTCAATAAATCAATTAACACGTTCCCCTCTTCCCAGGAATGCAGTATATTAAATATAGTTGCTGACAGTATAGAGAGGGTTTTCCCTCCACCCATCTGCAAGCATCTTTGTCTTTGGGGACAATAATGCTCAACACAATACGTGGCTTTAACGTTCTAAAGAGACTGATGTTGCTAGTATTCAGACATTAAATTTCTCCATTATCCAATCCCTTACTCAAATCGTAAACTTCCCTACTCGTTTCCCTAGCAACATGCTTCCTCTACTTGATTTATTTCTTACCGCCTCTCATTTATCCTTTCTCGGAAATACTAGATGAAACCTCAATCCTCTCCATGGTTCACACCAATATGCCCAGCCACTATAGCAAACACGAACCACTATTTTCAGCTATACCAACGCAACAGCTTTCGTCACAACAGGTGCCTATTCGTTCCTGGTCGCAATAAATGTAAGTGAATCTTCGAAGGAGCAAAGTCCCTGTTTGCCGAGAGAATGAGGCACAGCATATCCTCTAACAACTTTGGCTCTCGCGATTACTGACGGCTCTGTAATAGGGCATTAAATAAGTGTAAGGTCTCTACTCCCCCACTCTTCAATCAATATGAGGTGTTATCATCTTCTGCTGATAAATCTGAATGCTTTGCCTGTAAATTCTCCTCAAACTCTACTCTTGACTCACCCGGAATATCCTTGCCTAATTTCCTTCCTAGAACTGAGTTTCTGTTTAGTGATGTGCATATAACACCTTCCATTGTTTCTCCTATTATCTCTAACCTAGATCACCACAAAGCATGTGGACCCGATGGCATCCCTGTAATAGTCATTAAGAAGTATGCTCCCGAACTGGCTCCTGTTCTCTCTAAACTGTATAATAAATGGCTCGCTGTCTCCTGATTTTTGCCTAACTATCGGCCTATTAGATTTCTACCTATTTTTGAGGAAACTCTTAAGAGGCCTTAATCACTGCTGATTTGGTTCATCATCTTTCATCGCAGGGTCTTTTCTGAGACAAGCAATATGACTTTCGTTTCTCTAGGTCATCTGCTGTTGTACTGACGATATTTGCGGAAAGAGTTTATCATGCTCTAGATAAAAACGGTGAAGTCCGGGTTCTTGCATTGGACATCTCGAAAGCCTTTGACAGGGTCTGGCATTCAGGTCTTTACCACAAGCTGAAAAGTTACGGTGTCTCTGGGAATTTTTTTGAATTGATACCTTTCCCATAAAATCGTGAAATGAATGTTATCCTGCACGGCCACTCGTCTAGATCATTTCGTACTAACGCAGGTATCCCACAGGGCTCCATCCTTGTTCCTACTGTATTTTTAATTTTCATTAATGACTTTCCTGATGACATCATTTCTCAACTTGATATCTACGCTGACGGCACAAAATTTTACTCCAGCCTTAATAGTAAGGCTTATCAGTCTGACAAGGTCAAATTGGTAGCCGATGTCCAAAACTACCTCAAGTTCGTAGTTAACTGGGGCAAAAGATGGCTTGTTAATTTTAACGCCCCTAAAACTAAACTTCTCATCATTAATCATCTGAAATAACCCTTGCTGCCTTCCATCAGCATGGCTGATGCTAACCTCCAGATAAATAACTCGTTGTGCCTTCTCGGACACACGTTCTCTGTTGATATGAAGTGGAAAGACTATATTGAATCAATTGCTAGTTCAGCTGCTAAGAAAGTCGGTTTAGTATGTCGGGCGAAGCAATTTTTCGCTCCAGAATCTGTCTTGCATATCTATGTCTACCCTTCTTCCATGCTTAATATATTGCTGGCATATATGGTCCAGTGCCCTGCTATTTACCTTGAGCTCCTTGATAAGACCCAAAGAAGAATCTGCAATATTATTGGTCCTGGGCTGGCGTCTCGGCTACAGTCACTTTCCCACCGCCGTAAGATTACCTCTCTATGTCTTTTCTATAAACACTTTCATGGTAATTCTTCAGATGAGCTCTTTCTTATGGTTTCTAGAGTTTTTGAATTTAAGTGCAGTACTAGACTGGCGTCGAAAGCTCATCAATTTACAGTGGAACTGGCTGGATGTAGCCGTAAGTTCTATGTTAATAGTTTCTTCTCTCGCACTTATCGCTTTGTCCCTTCCGGCTCCTTGCTTTCCACTCGGCTTTCATCTTCAAAAATTTAAATGCAATGTCAATCGCTATCTATTATCCACTTGATTATTCTCTTTTCTTTCTGCTCATCATTAATGTTTCTGTTCCTAATTCTTCCACACCATGTAACCCCTTGACTTTTAGTGGCATTAATACCTTGCATGGGGTGATTCCAATTAAAAAAAAAAAACACGTCAGAAAAACAAGACCCCGTAGTTAAGAAATGTTTGTATACAACTTTTTATGCTTTAAGTAAGTAATATTTGTTTTAAATCAGATTAATTTCACTTTAAATTTGCTAAATTTGCCTCAAATAACGTTTCAGAGAATTAATTTTTGTCTATCAAAATGGCCGTTTTGATCGATTTTACCAAAAAATTGATTCCGATCAATGTAATTTGTTTGAAATACACCATAAAATATTTTGCTTACTGGAAATAGTAAATTTTAAATCCTTTATCTTTCAATGAAAGCCTCAAGAAAGCTTTTTCATTTTTAAAAATCATTTTAAACCTTATTTATACCGAATTAGTGGAGGTACCTAAGTAAATAAATGCATTTCACTATTCTCCTTCTATGTGCCATATTCCTTCAACACATGGGCGATCATAGCTCTCCACAAGTTTCTATCCTTTGTAGCTCTTAGCACGTTTGTCTTTTTTACTATCCCACTCACTCACTGTCCCTTTTGTCTTCAATCTAACTTGTGAATGTCATATTTTTAAGGCCATAACACCACATTACATATTTTACAGAGAACAACAACGATTTTATCTTCTTTCTGAATCCTTAAAAGGCACATATGTTGGCTTATCCATTCATATTTTGAAGAAAGATTCTAATTTATAGAACAACATAAAATTATTTTGCTGTAAAAAGGTAGATTATATAATCAGAGTAATAACAGCTTTTTAGTAGTGAACTTAGGGCCCCGCGAAAAATGTTTGCAATTGGGATCCGTTCTCAATGCTGACCCCTGTACAATAGGAGGAACCATCAAATCTTCAAATGTCTGAAAATATTTTCTGTTTTAGCTTCACAGCGTAATTTCTAGTTTAAATAGATTTATTTGCTTAACTATTTGCAAAACACTTTGATGTAAACAAAATATTGAAAAAAAAAAAAAAAAAAAATCACCCGAAACATTAATTTTTTAAAAATCAATTTTATACATGCACATTTTTTTTTAAATTTTTTCATTGTACTGGAAAGTTGATCTTATTGGCTAGCAAAAGAATAAAACATTTATGCTCTCTTCACAAAATGCATTGCTGGTAGTTTTCTTTTAACTATGAAAATGTATTCCTGGTATATTTACTATAAAAATGTAATTTTATACTTTCACAGTGTTTTGACCCCAATTTGTGGGATCGCTATTTGCCCATAGCTGGGACACTAACAAGTGCTACCCCCCGGGTTAGAGTAGATCTGGGAACAACAGCAATTAAGAGGCGGTTCGTCGCTCCTCAAAACCTTACGGACAGAGGCCTTGCTGTTGAATGTAGTTTATCGTCATACTCAGGACGTAAGAGTATTTGTGCGAAAGCTAATTCAGTAACTTCGGTTAGAATTTGAACTTGATACTCCAATACCACTTTCCAAGATTATAGCAACTACGCTACGTGCACATCAATTAGGTGCATAAAAGAAGTGAAATACGAACGGATATGTAAAATCCAATAATTTAAGTTTAGTCTATTTACAGAATGAGTCAACTAGTATTTTATTTAAAAAACTTGTACTTACATATATCCACCCAACAAATAAGTTGTACTTGCACATATCCACTCAACAATTGACCAACCATAGGCGTCATCGCAAATAGATAGCAAGCAAAAAGAGCGTTTTAAAAAGAGTTGGCTTAGCATTTGCGACTGGCTTCTGGAAGAAAAAAAAATCAACTTGAACCGGTCTAATCTCGGCGCAGGTAGTAGAGACGACACCATGTGTTCATTCTTATTTTTTATTAAGTACTGTTTAATTATTGTTCGCCCGTTTCAACTGAGTACAAGTACACACTGCCCGAATCAGGGATTGAACTCACAAACACTGACCCCAAATTCATAAGCTAGCCCTTTTGTCCACTAAGCTATTGGACAATTTGCTGAAGTAAACTTAGAGCTTTAAACCTAACCTTGCTGCTGCAGCTTCTGCTGCTGCAGCTTTTGCTGCTGCTGATTTCATATTTTGACCACTGCTGTAAAAACCAAAAACAGAGGAACGGGAATAGACTGCAAAATTAAATAAAGGGTTCAGTTTGGAATTTCCTGTAGATTACCCAGATCGCTATATACCTGAGGAAGGCCGTGGGGGGTAGCACAACAGCCGAAACATTGTGATAAAAACAACAAAGATGAAGACAATAGTCCGAATATAAACAGTGTAAATAATGATAACTTCTAATCCCTGAAATTAAGACAAAACTTTTGATACATTTTTGTAAATACCTATTCGTGTACGCTTTTTATTTTGTTTTTAGTTTTTATAAAAATATATCTTTATCACCATATGTATAATTTCTGTTTCTGGTATTGTTGGAAACTGTTAGTGAACTCAAGATTTATAGAACAATCCTCATCACCCTAAATATTAATTATGGGTTCGCTATTTATTGTCCTTCACAGAGGATTCAAGTCGAATTGGTAAAGTTGCATTACTGACGTTGATTTTATAAATACAACATTTACTGCTAGGATAAAATATTTTCAGAATGATTCCATCTTATCTCCAATCGAAACGTAAATAAAGTCTAGCTCTGATAGTTATAATTCACTGACTTTTAGCGTTTGAAGCGAATGCTATCACTTCAAAACAACAATAAACAAACATATTTTAAAAAATAAAAAAAGTAAGATCAAAAGTTAAGAAACTGACACCAATCATAAAATAAAAATAAAATTTTATGAGCAATCAGCACAAACTAAGCAATATTTTACAACCAATGAAAATAAGGAAATGAGATTCTAAAAAGAATACTTTCTGGAGCGTCTAAAAAGCTGCAAGAATACTAGACTTTGTTAGTTAATATGACTGCAATCATTGAAGATCTGAAAAAAATCCCACATTAAAAGGCCTTGTGCTGCTGCGTTGAGAACGAATGTGCATTTTAACCTGACTCTCTGCAGTATTGCTTATCACTGACACAAAACATAACATTTTCTGCTTGAACATTTCTCACAATAGAGACTCAGTTCTAAGCGGAAAGTCATACAAATATACTTCAGATGGGCAAAGAGTAGAATAGGAAGATAATTTATGAGCAAAGCATCCAGCTTCATCAGCCGAAAAATATCACCTCAGTTTGAGTTACGAGAGGAGGGATAAATGACTTACCCTTATTTGACACGCTATTACTAAGCTGCCAGTAATCACGAGAACCAAATTACTGAGCTGCCAGTGGGTCACGAGAACCAAATTACTGAGCTGCCAGTAATCACGAGAACCAAATTACTGAGCTGCCAGTAATCACGAGAACCAAATTACTGAGCTGCCAGTGGGTCACGAGAACCAAATTACTGAGCTGCCAGTAATCACGAGAACCAAATTACTGAGCTGCCAGTGGGTCACGAGAACCAAATTACTGAGCTGCCAGTAATCACGAGAACCAAATTACTGAGCTGCCAGTGGGTCACGAGAACCAAAATTACTGAGCTGCCAGTAATCACGAGAACCAAATTACTGAGCTGCCAGTAATCACGAGAAACAAATTACTAAGCTGCCAGTAATCACGAGAACCAAATTACTGAGCTGCCAGTGGGTCACGAGAACCCAAGTACTGAGCTGCCAGTAATCACGAGAACCAAATTACTGAGCTGCCAGTGGGTCACGAGAACCAAATTACTGAGCTGCCAGTGGGTCACGAGAACCAAATTACTGAGCTGCCAGTAATCACGAGAACCAAATTACTGAGCTGCCAGTGGGTCACGAGAACCAAATTACTGAGCTGCCAGTGGGTCACGAGAACCAAATTACTGAGCTGCCAGTAATCACGAGAACCAAATTACTGAGCTGCCAGTGGGTCACGAGAACCAAATTACTGAGCTGCCAGTAATCACGAGAACCAAATTACTGAGCTGCCAGTGGGTCACGAGAACCAAATTACTGAGCTGCCAGTAATCACGAGAACCAAATTACTGAGCTGCCAGTAATCACGAGAACCAAATTACTGAGCTGCCAGTGGGTCACGAGAACCAAAATTACTGAGCTGCCAGTAATCACGAGAACCAAATTACTGAGCTGCCAGTGGGTCACGAGAACCAAATTACTGAGCTGCCAGTAATCACGAGAACCAAATTACTGAGCTGCCAGTGGGTCACGAGAACCAAATTACTGAGCTGCCAGTAATCACGAGAACCAAATTACTGAGCTGCCAGTAATCACGAGAACCAAATTACTGAGCTGCCAGTGGGTCACGAGAACCAAATTACTGAGCTGCCAGTAATCACGAGAACCAAATTACTGAGCTGCCAGTGGGTCACGAGAACCAAATTACTGAGCTGCCAGTAATCACGAGAACCAAATTACTGAGCTGCCAGTGGGTCACGAGAACCAAATTACTGAGCTGCCAGTAATCACGAGAACCAAATTACTGAGCTGCCAGTGGGTCACGAGAACCAAATTACTGAGCTGCCAGTAATCACGGGAACCAAATTACTGAGCTGCCAGTAATCACGAGAACCAAATTACTGAGCTGCCAGTGGGTCACGAGAACCAAATTACTGAGCTGCCAGTAATCACGAGAACCAAATTACTGAGCTGCCAGTGGGTCACGAGAACCAAATTACTGAGCTGCCAGTGGGTCACGAGAACCAAATTACTGAGCTGCCAGTAATCACGAGAACCAAATTACTGAGCTGCCAGTGGGTCACGAGAACCAAATTACTGAGCTGCCAGTAATCACGAGAACCAAATTACTGAGCTGCCAGTGGGTCACGAGAACCAAATTACTGAGCTGCCAGTAATCACGAGAACCAAATTACTGAGCTGCCAGTGGGTCACGAGAACCAAATTACTGAGCTGCCAGTAATCACGAGAACCAAATTACTGAGCTGCCAGTAATCACGAGAACCAAATTACTGAGCTGCCAGTGGGTCACGAGAACCAAATTACTGAGCTGCCAGTAATCACGAGAACCAAATTACTGAGCTGCCAGTGGGTCACGAGAACCAAATTACTGAGCTGCCAGTAATCACGAGAACCAAATTACTGAGCTGCCAGTGGGTCACGAGAACCAAATTACTGAGCTGCCAGTAATCACGAGAACCAAATTACTGAGCTGCCAGTGGGTCACGAGAACCAAATTACTGAGCTGCCAGTAATCACGAGAACCAAATTACTGAGCTGCCAGTGGGTCACGAGAACCAAATTACTGAGCTGCCAGTAATCACGAGAACCAAATTACTGAGCTGCCAGTGGGTCACGAGAACCAAATTACTAAGCTGCCAGTAATCACGAGAACCAAATTACTGAGCTGCCAGTAATCACGAGAACCAAATTACTGAGCTTATACAGTGCCACATTCTATTCACACAAAGAGGCATCTGTTGTGATCGGAACTATGGCGTTGGTACAGCCGGAAAAAGCGATTCCTGTGGGCTATAGCGGCTAAACAGGCAGGTGTGAACCAAGGAGAAGTTTGTGTTTTTATCTGGTATTTCCAAGATGACACAAAAGCATCGATGTCGGCTTTTACCCAAGAAGAAACCTGAGTGGTACAATTCTCAACATGAAGGTTACAAATTTCATTACAAGGGACGTCACAAACTGAATCCTTATCCGTGCGCTGGTAACAGAAAGAAGTCTTATAAATAAATGGTTCATGCCTAATAGACGAGTTAAAAGAAATATCAGCAGATACGACAGCGTTATCCGATTTGCCAAGAGAATAGATTTGCGATGTTCAAAAAGTGCTAAGAGTGAAGGTAAGAAACAAATGAAATAACAAAGCATGTTGATCAGAATGATTAGGGTAATGAGTTGGGAAATCTACTATTTGACTGAGAGACAGAAAAATTGAATACCGGCAACATCAGTAACGTAAGAATGATTGAGCCATTTTGTATTATGAGCATTAAAATCACCAAACACAAAGATGGTTGCGGATTAATATAGCGAGTGTATCATTTCTTTTGTGTCATATATTTTACACGTTACAATTCTGAGAAGGTGAGCGATAAAGGAAAAAGAGATAGCTAGTAAAATCAAAAGGACATGAAAGAATGATTCGGTGACTCAAGAGACGATTGAAAATTATTTAACTGACTAAAAGAACTCAATATAGCATCGACATGTAAAGAAAAATAGAAAATATCAAGAAAAATAAAGACTAAAGTGTAAAGGACAAAGAAAATAAAATGCAGTTTGAAGAAAGATGCGTTCGTCTGAGAAAAGAGGAAAAAAAGGCAAAAGGAAGAAAGCAAATTAAATTTTAGAGCTGTGAAGAAAGGTAAAAGGAAAGAATGAAAGAAGAGAATAAGAAAAGTAAGAGAGAAAAGGGGAAGAAAAGAAAGAATTGGTAAAAATACCAATAGGGAAGTCGGTGAGATGTGCAAGAGAGCTGACAAATAAGGAAAACGGAAAGAAAGAAAATAAAACTTGTGACGTCATTCTCTCAGCTGGTAACCATCTCACTCATCACACTTTTCTCTCTCGGGATTTAAACAGTTGCAGAAAAAAAAATTGATACCTCGCCTTTTTTAAAGTGATATCAGGTAGATCATAATCAATAATGAAGAACAAGAATTATTTTTAATCAACTAATTTTTGACATAAGTCACGCAAAATGGCAGAAAAGATAATAAAAACGATTTTTAAAATTCTTTTTCATTTTTATTTCATCTTAAACTGGGTCACTGACATTAGCATCAACTTTCAAATGAATAAATAAATAAATCGACGTTTCCTTCTTTCTTTCTCTCTTTCATTCTTTCAAATGTACACAATGAATAAAAAATAGATAAATACATACCTGCTCAAACATAGAGAGCATATTTCTACTATATGATGCACATAATATGTTTAATCCTGGCGGTCAACTCGTAGCCCTTTTATCAAATGGAGATGTGTGGTACCGTTCCTCTCAACCCGTCAGCCTAGTCCAAACTATGATTTTTTAAGCAATTATATATGTACATTGTAGTTTTATACACATAGGTAAGAGTGCCTACGATGGCGCAAAGTCTCGTCTATCGAGTTCACTACTGAGAGGTGGCCATTTTACAGAAATGGTTAATAACAATAATCTACATATCGACCGGAATTTGAGCTGGGCTCGCTAAACCCATTTTCTGTGCCTTTCCCCTTCAAAGTATCCGATTGGGAGCTTGCACACTTATCCCAACACCCTTTCAATTTTTTCGGACTCTTCAAAACAAATTCATACACAGATGGCACAGTGGATAAAGGCGTTAGTTAGATCCAGTGACAGGACCCAAAGAGTGCGAGTTCAATACCCGGTTAAGGCAGTGGAGAACTTTCAGAGGGAAATTAACAGGAGATAACTGATAACTGATATCCATTGAACATGGCACGTGGAACTAGAACAGTCTACCCCAGTGAGCGAAATAAAGAGTTCAGTTCGACATTCCAACAACCTGAAGAAGGCCGTAGCGTACCACGGCCGAAACGTTGTAATAAATATGGCGACAAAGATGAGGACAATAGTCCGAATAATGTAAATAATGTTATTTTTTTTTATTTGTTTCGGAATGCGAAATCATCTTGTAGTAATAATGGTGTAAATTTTCTTTTAAATTGGTTTAATTATACAGGTTTTCCCTAAAATCTGGACATATAAGAAATCTCATTAACTGTATTTTTCTTTAACTCCACAGATGAGACATCGTTTTGTCGAAAGAAAAAAAGAATTGACTTTTTTCTGTAGTATGCTAAAGGAAACGTGTACTCAATGAAAATCCCAGATGCAACACACTTGACTGAATGCATAATAAGCAAATGTGCTAAAATTGACGGCAATGTGGAATTATTGCATCGAGTTCACGTGAATCTTGCAAAGCGCATTAACCTTTGCATCTCAAATGATTGTAATCATATTGAAGATATTATTTGTTAATATTTCAATTCAATTAAATGTTGCTGAAAATTTTATTTCTTGAAAATATGTATCTTTTGCCTATGTGTCCAGACTTTAGGGACACCATGTATAATAAATAATAAGCAAGAATATAGTTTTCATTCGTTCAGTAAATATAATTTTCTATCAATATCGCTTCTTCATTTTGTTCTATGGACACATACGATCTTCTTATTCTATGTGCCGTGTTCCTTCATCACTTTGGTGATCCTGGCGCTCCATAATTTCCTGTCCTTTGTAGCTAAATAATTTTTTTGTTATATTTCCTAAACCTTGTTCAGCCATCCATTTTCTCAAGCTCACTATATAAGTTATGCATTTTTTCCAGTTTATCCTGTGAGTATCAAATTTTTTAAGCCCTCCTTCTCACATTGCTCACATGTTCGGTTCTTTTGTGACGTCACCCCCGGCATCTCTCTGCCCCCGTGCTATCCTGTGACGACCAATGTGACTTGTTATTGGTCGCGGCACCAAATGTGACGTTCTAACCTTTTGCTGATTCGGATGGGAATCTGGTTAGATTCGGTATCAGCTTTGTCGTTCCCAGCTCGCCTCCAACGCCTGGTTACCGAAGTAACTGCTTTGATTTCTAGTCTAACCTACCCACGTTGTGATTTGATCTTAGGTAGACGAAATCAATCAGTCGCCAGGCCGTAATGCAAGCCGAGTCCGAGCAAAGGTGACACAGCACAAGCATATGTAAAAGAAAATAAAGTAACAACTCAAAAGATTCAAATGTGTTAAAAAAAAGAATAACAAATATTTTTATATCTGGTTGCTGAAAAAAAGGACTGCGTCTTTCTCTCAACCCACTAATATGGATACGTGGCACTTTGCGTTTGTTAGGCGAGTCTTATTATCTTAAGTTGTTTTTCGATAACTGTTTTTTTGTATCTTCAGGTGATATTCGTAAAACTTGTTTTGGTGGTGTGAGTCTAAGTCGTTCTTCAAAAATAAATTGTTCTTGGTTAGAAGTCGAAGTCGGGATGCGTGAATATCTTCAGTCAGCTTCCTGCGAGGCTGGTATCAGAGCTCACAGCTCAACTCTGTCTGCATCTGCGTCTCTCTCTCCAACTGTAACTGCAACTAACTAACTGCCGTCTACTCGCTGCGACTCTGTTTATATGGACGCCGACAAAAACCGGGTGTGGGCTTGTCGGGGTTTGAGTTCCTCGATAATTCTAAATCCACAATAAGGATTTTCTTTGTTTTCGGACAGGAAAATTTATCACTTTCCATTTTTGGAAGTCCATTACTTTCTGCTCAGAGGGGTTCTTAAGAGAATCGTCCTCCCAAATTCTTCCTTTCTCATATTGGTATCTCGCACAAATCCCCTCAGAGGGCGTCAACAGGCCTCCCTTCTCTCTCACAGTGGTATCTCACACCAATCCCCTTAGAGGCGTCAACAGGCCTACCCTCCTTCTCATATGTTTACCTTCGCCCACCGCTCACGCAACCACTCAGCCAATGACGCTCGGCAGCGCGGGTGTTTACAATTATCGCTCAAAGGAAAAAAAAATATCTTCTTTTTTTTCTTTTCTTTCTCTTCCCGACGCCAGAACTCTACGACTCGTAGTGTGGTCCTTAATCTCTATCTTAACCGAATGTCACCTGGACTTTATCAACGAGATTTTCGCCAGCGTCAAGTGGATGGTTAACTGGACGTCTTCGCACTCTGTATCCAATTATCCATCCCGGTAACAAACTTTTATCATGTCCAGGTCTGGACAATAAAACAGGTGGTCTCTTTCCAAAAACAAATGATATCTTCGAAAGATAGTTAATGGTTTATTCTTTTCCCTTCCTTTTTCTCTGGGGGTGGCCTAAGCTGATGCCATTCTCAGTCAGTGCGTGACCTGATTACCATTATCTCCAAGCTTCTGTTTCGTAGGCGACTTGACCAATTTGAAATTTTCATTATTGCCATGGGCAGATTGCTATCTTCTTTCGCCGCGTCATAAGATAAATTAATTCCGACAGATCCGTGGTCTTAAGAATTTCCTATCTTCCGCGAAAAAACAACTTTTTTTTCGCAATTGAAAATAAAACCTTTACCACTTTTCTTTGTTAAAAAAAATAACATCGCTCAGTTTGTCTTTTCGTAATAGCTTCTTCTCGTCTTAATTATTTCTCGCTTTTAATTTTTACGCGACCGCTAAATAGTGTCACACTTTGTATTCTAAGCATCCTTCTGGAGAATCATGTGTCTATTACTTCAAATCTTTTCTCCATTAATTGCCATATAATGACGATTGTTATTTCTTGCCCATATACAATAAACAACGAAAAATATATTTTTTGTATTGTCCTTTTAATTCAATTTACCAAGATAAAACATAAACTACACCCGGCAGCAAGGCCACTGATCGAGAGATTAGAGGTTTTGAGGAAGCATGGAACAACCTCTTAATTGCTGTTGTTCCCAGGTCCATCCTGACCCGGAGTGGTAGCACCTGTCAGGAACCCAGCTATGGGTAAATAGTGAATTCCCAAACAAAACACTAGGAAAGTATAAAATAGATTTTTTATAGTAAAAATACATGCAAAATATTTTTATATAAAAAATACTAACAATACATATTTATAGCAAAATTACCAGCAGTACACAGCGACTTTACACAAATCCGTTTAAAATAACAACAAACATTAACTCTTTTATGACATTAATCGATATAATCTTATTACAAAATGCAGATTGTGTGTGTATGTGTGCGTGTGTGTGTGTGTGTGTGTGTGTGTGTGTGTGTGTGTGTGTGTGTGTGTGTGTGTGTGTGTGTGTGTACGTTTATATATTGGATCGGATTTTTCAACCGATTTCAACAAAACCTCACAGGACTGCGTAAAATTACCTTGCAGTGGTTCTGACAGCGCCAAAAATTGGAAAAACACCATTGTTTTTCCACGAAATCAATTTGAAAACACGATAAAACACGATTCTGTCGCCAGAATGAAAGGGGGACAACTCATATCGAGTTATACTTATTATAAAACCCAGGTTGTTTGTGTGTGTGTGTGTGTGTGTGTGTGTGTGTGTGTGTGTTCGTTTATATATGGGATTGGATTTCCTACATTTTTCAACCGATTTCAACAAAACTTCACTTTTTTTTGGCAGGTAGTGTTTCTTATTGTCTTGCACACTTTTTTCTTTATTTTTACATTCAGAATGCTTTAAAAATTCCATTTACAAGACAATTGTTTATAATAAAATTCTATTCAATCGGTAGACTCATAACGATTGAAAACACTGTTTTTGTTTGAGTTTGGGTTTGACCAATTCGTAAAAAAAATAAATAATAATAATTAAGACATGCGTGTCCTTCAACCTTAAACAATAATCTTTGTCAATTTTATTTTTCAGTCTTTATGATGGTCGATACTTGATCTATCTCTTACTGTTACATCACCGGGCACTACTGCTAGTATCGTATAATTTCTTAAATCAAACTATATTCCAAAATATAACTTCAGCAAAACTACAAAATAAGATACATACATCACCACATCTAGTTATTATGTCCACGCAAACATTAATATACACAAAAGCTGAATATTTACCATATATTATTCAATTGTGAAAGACGAAGACTGTATTTTTATTAATTCCAAGCTTCCATGAAAATTAAATTTCGGCATTAAATAACTCATAAATTGATATGCCGTTAAACAGATAAATCGATCACTCAATCAATCACTCAAAATAAAACCTTGTGATTTGTTTCATTTTTATTTATCCACTAAAAATCAGATTGAACACTCAAGACAATATAAAAGAAGACAATTAAGAATTAAATTATATAATCTATAATATTTAAATGGAGCGTTTGAAAATCTCACGGTACAAATGCCATGACCAATGCTTCACAATGCTAATGGAAGGTTAATCATTGGAATAGTTTCTGTAGAGAAATGTCGATGTTTCACGCAAGTTCACTGTTCAGGCAACAGTTACACAATACAGAGGCTCAACGGATGGTGTCTCATTTGCGACCGAATAATCGCATGGGAAAGCATCTGTTCAGGTAGGCGTAGTAAGCTCATCTTTGATTGGCTGCCAAGTTCAGGTAAGTGTACAAAGGTCATATTTGGTTGCCAAGTTACATCAAGGACGCGCAAACGGTTTTCGATATTTTAAAAATGGTTGCATTCCATCTGGATATATCGTGTTTTTCTGATATGGGGCAAAAGATATAAATATGTAGATAATAAAACGCAAGCTTATATGAGAGAGTATAGAAGGCACGATGGCGTAATGGATAGCGGTTTGGATTGAGGAATCGAAGAGCCGAGTTCGAATTCTAGTCAAATCCATTACATTCACTTACGTGCTAATACGCTTGAGGAAGGTATTAATCCTCTTCTCCCTTCAGCTATGGGTGAATAGCAGGACAGACCGGCTTCTATAACCTTGGACAACTGGTCTACGGCAGAAGAAATGGCAACCCTCTTCCGGAAAACAATCTGCCTCGTCGGTCATGTATCGAAAGATACATGATTGCCTAAGCGTGTATCACACACTGATGTATAGTTGGCTCCTTTTTCGTTAATATGAAATGTCTGGATATTTTTTCCGCATACCATGGATGTTTATATGTTTGTATTCACATGATAGCTTCCATAATAGTGAAGCAATGAAGACTGAAAAAAAAAAGAGTTACTAAATTCAGTCCCCGTACAACCACGGAAATTAAGCAACATCGAGCTTGGTTAGCACCTAGATCGGTGACCGCCTGGGAACACCAGGTGCTATAAGTTTGGGTGTTTGGGTGGTGTAATGGATGACGGCTCGAAATTGTTAATCGGAGGGCCGTGTTCCAATTCCCGTTGGGTTCGTTATACTCACTTAAGCGCAAATACCCTTGGGAAAGGCATGAATCTACATTTTCTTTATCCAGCTATGGGTTAATTAGTAAGGCATGTATCACTAAAACCATTGTTATCTCTTCCTCCCTGCAAAAAAATATATTCTTATAATCTAAAAATATTTTCTGGCTTTAAATAACCTGCAAGGAGTTGATAAGCCATAGAAAACGAATCAATCAATTTTTCATATCTATCTACATATCTACTTTTTCCTGTTTTTATATATTGCGCATTCAGGAAGAGATATATCGTACTAGAATACAATTTACAAAATTGGGGTGGGAGCAAAATTCGGGTTGGTGATGTTCATTAATTCATTAATCACTCATAAAAATATTTTCAATTTCATGATGCTGAGATTCCATTTAACCAATAATTTAGAATTATGTCAACCGGAATATAAAAACTGATACTTTTCGTTGACATTAATACGAAATTACACAAACCATACGCAAAAGGACTGAAACACTTTCCTTTATACGGTTTTCTAATGTCCTATCCACTCGCTTCACACGAATAATTAACTCTAATAATTGTTGGCCAGGAAAACAAAGAAAATACTAAATAAATGTGTAAAATAATAGATTGTTAATTAAAAATATATATATATATCAATATGATTTCATGACATTTCGGACAATCTGTATAAATATGATTCCGTGCGCATCTCACTATATATTTATTTGCTACGCATATACATATATATAATGAGTGGGCGTGATTGTGACCTGAAACAACCGTCGAAAACATAAATCACAGCTTCTTATTAATGATGACGTTTAACAAATAAGTAATGAATATACCTACGACTCTATATTAATTCAACGAGGAGTGTGCGTGCGTGTGTGTGTGTGTGTGTGTGAGAGAGAGAGAGAGAGAGACAGAGAAAGAAAGAAAGAAAGAAAGAGAGAGAGAGAGACTATCGACAAAAATGTAAAAAAAATTACAAAACAAGCTTATTTAGAAACAAAAGCGGACCTAGGAAAATAAAATTCGTTCGTATCGCCTGTGGAGATTTACATGCCTATGTTTCTTTAGATTTACTTACCTATCGTCTGTGTAGATTTACATAACTACTGTCTGTTTAGATTATTTACCTATCGTCTGTGTAGATTTACATAACTACTGTCTGTTTAGATTATTCACCTATCGTCTGTATAGATTTACATACCTATTATCTTTGTAGATTTACACACCTAACCTCTATGTAGATTTACACACCTATTATCTGTGTAGATTTACACAACTATTCTTTGTGTAGATTTACATAAGTTTTCTTACTGATTTTTTCACACAATTCTTTCTCTTGGTTCTTACTGACTGCTGAATATTCTTTACTCGATTTTGACGATTGATTCCCAAGGGCCTTACCAGACTAGACCAGAGGAAGAGCAGCTGGTCCAATTAACATGAGCTTCGAATTTGAAGGTAAGGGCAAGCTACTCTCTCTGGTAGATGCAAAAGAGTACCCTTTAGTCAAAATATTTTTTATTTTAATGATTTATAAATAAAGAGATGCAAATGTATACATATATATTCCAAATAATGGACATGTAGTTAGAAGTTTCGCTTTCCGACCAAGTGACCTGAGTTCAAATCTCCCCATGGTCGATTTGTCAGAAAGGTGATTTCTTGATGTTATCTACTTGGGTTGGCGATCCCAGCATGTAGAACCTTTGGAAAGTGCCTGAAAACCATACCACGAGTCGACCCAAACCTTGTGAGTGAAATTGGATTGACGATACTGAGTGTACTGAACTTGTTCAGACTATTAATCACACCAGATAATGCACTCTCTCCCAAAAACTGTTAATAAGGTCAGCTCAGCATAGTTGCAGTATAAACCACAGGTGGGCTCCATGGGGGTTGACCAAACACAAATGCGTCTGCAATAGGGATAGTCTAGACGCCCTATGCAGACAGACATACTCGGATATATATTCCCACTACACAAATTATATGTATTTAACATCGGTTACAAAAGCTACTTAATTATCTGTTTGAAATGGGACCTACATTTCCCATATGGACTGGGGCTATTACCAGCTTTTCGATGTCCTGAACATTGTTGAATTATACAGAGAGAGATTCACATACCATCGTCTTCACGTTTTTCTCCATCAAGATATAATATTGACAAGACTTAATAAATGAAAAGTCTCCTGTAGTATGATGCTAAAATGTATACTGCAGATCATCAAATATAATCGACCTTGGGTCATTCCGGCTGCCTAATGCAAGGGCATCCACATCTGCATCCAGTTTAGCGCGGGAAAAGATTTGAAATACACGCGGTTATATAAACAATCGCTTCGGAGTTTATTTGAATTTTGTGCTGAGGATACCATGGACCGAAAATGTGAGCAATGGCGAAGTTTTAGAGAAAATGGAAACAAAAAGGAAACATAAACTTAACATCAGGGAGAGACAGTTGAAATTTTTAGGACACGTAACGAGAGAAAAGGGTTCAGAAAATCTAATACCCACAGGGCGCACTGAAGGCAGAAAGGACAGTGGAGAACAACACATAACATACTTAGTGTGCTTGAGTAGTTGGATGCAGGAACAAGGTTCAGGAGAAATAACAAAAAGATAAAATTTATTAAGAGTTACGAAGGACAGGAGGTTGTGGAGAGCCATAATCTCCTAAGTCATGAGGGGACGCAGTACATAAAGAAGAAAAATAACATTCAGTTAAATTAAGATAATTCTTTTGTTCTGCTTGCTAACAGCCTATCCAATAAACCACTCGAAATATTCACACGCATACACGTATGTCCTGTTTTTAATTGTGTCGCTGTTATGTATTTAAAGCACCTTTTAAACGACTTCCTGTGATTTAAGATTTGTTTGTGTTTATCGTTTTAAAATTGTTTTTGCTGTTCATTTTTATTACAAGCACCAAACTGTCTCTCCTTCTCTGTCTGTCTTTCTTCCTTGAATTGAGTTCCAGCGCTACACAATAATCAGCCAACGATATCAACGCATCCCATTCAACACGCTATACAATGCACACTAAGCACATTCGCGGCCCGCTTTTATCTGTGTATTATTCACTTAACAAACCTGAAAGGCTTTTTCTGTCTCTCTTTAAAAAATGCAATAAAACAAAAAATTAAACACAGTTGTCCGCCATTTTGTTTTATCGCGAACTGCTAATAGCGGCCGCCGCTAGGGATCTTTTGTTTTTGACAAAAATAGCTCGACTCCATGATTCTTTAAGTTACAACAAAGTTACCAGAACAAATGGGAACTTTTCTAATACTGATAAAACAGTAAATGATTAAATTAAATCAATTAGTATAAACGTATTCAAAATAAAACATTCTTTCTTGCATAGATGTCGATTGTATTTCTTAGTTTTTGTGTATAATTCTTTTTTTTTTTTTGAAAAGATGTAAATAGAAGCGAAAAATCCTTAGCCATTTTTGTCTTGTGTTTTGTTTTGAAAGGGTAAATATTTCTAATGTCATAATTGTTATCAGATAAACAGAATATAGCCAAAAGTACATTTCAGAGTTGAGAATAATGCTTCATTCTTCGAAGATCGAGTAAAGTGCACAGCTTCACTTTTGTTCGACGATAGGAACCCAGAGAAGACTTCCAAGTAGCAGTCAAAATTTTGTGGCAATATCAGAAACTTTTCTGATCAGTCAAAATGCATTGCTGAAGATTTAGTTTTTGAATCCTTTATCTGCTGCGTATCCATGTTTTTTTATAAACAGATGAAAAATTGGTAAAATTAGTAACCCGTCCGAAAAGACAACAGGAAGATGATTCTCAAATATTCATCAACAATTTTCGCCATTAATTTTTTAACTAAAAAATATGATTGCTTCCTCAAACAGAGCTCTATTCAACTCTTCACATATGTCTTAATACTGTATACTTACAAACTTTTTTTACAAATTGATTAAAGGCCACCAAGGGCAGGCATTTCGTTCGATGGCAAGTCATTTTTTATTTATAGAATTTATATTATAATTATTTGCCATAAATAAATAAGAGGCAACACTCTGTAATTAGCTGTTAAATTATATGAAATAAAATATTTTTTACAAAATAATGTTACCTTTATTTCACAGTTGTCATTGTTTTTGCAGCAATTTTCGATTTGGATTCCTCTTTCAACGTTCATAGTATTTTATTTTTTTATTTTTTATAACAAAAATTTGGATCATTATGATCAGGGGATGTGCGAGCGGTGTAATTGATAACGAGTCGAAATGAAAAATCGGAGAGCTGAGTTCGAATTTCAATCGTGTTTGTTATATTCACTTAGGGGCAATTACACTTGGGAAAGGTTCCACAGTAAAACGCTGAGACCTAGTTCTAGTACGTTTAAATTCTTGTAGATGGGGCATCATGGAAAAAAGTTCATCAGAACAGATGCCATGAAAATATTTGTAGAAAAGACCGAAATATTCGCCCGTAACAGGTTTATGCGCATATCACTCAACAGAGGTTACATTCTAGGGGGAAATCTGGCAGCAGTACACCAGATGAGTCGAGAGAGGAGTTAGAAGAGAACAACCTTACCTGCAGTAGGTGTCAATGATTGAAGAGATGAGAGATCGAGGATTTGCTATTGTTCAGCACACTCTTGCAGAGTCGCCAGTAATCTCTAGAACCAAGCTTGTGAGAAGCCATACGGTGTTTCATTCTATCAGTAAATAGTGATTTTGCTTTTTCGAGGACACGCTTTCACTCATTACGAGTAACGACAAAAAGAAGATTGTTATAAAAAGATCTGTCGTTCTGGTATAAAGAAGTGTTTCATGTGGGCTATAGTGGCTGAATAGGCAGGTGAGAACCAACGATATGATCATGGTTTCACTTAGTACTTCCGCGCTGTAACAAAAGCTTCGATGCCGGCTTTCACCCAAGAAGAGACTTTAGTGGCACATTTATGAACAGGGTGATTTAAAATATCATTCCAAGGGACATCGTGAAGGAAGTCACGGAACGAGTCCCAATCAGCGCGTTTGTTTTTGGTGACATATAATAGCATTGGAACTGTTGCATGTTATTATATGCCTTTCCCTTTGAACTGTTACAATCATCTTGGTTGTTATGCTCACAACGTTTCGGCCGTTATATTCGTCGACCTTCTTCTGTCATTGTACTCTTTACAGAATTTTGAACTGGTCTCTTTAATCAATCCATGAAGATAGATTGTTTTCGTTTCGTTTTCAATGCTTAGGGAATATTTCATATCAGTTAATGCTCACCAGTGTTGTTCACAGTTGTGTCGTTTGTCTGTTTCTTTCACTGAACAATAGTGGCATTTCAGCACTATCGAACCCAGGGGATAAGATAAGACTGGTGAGTATCAACTGATAGGAGATATCCTCTAAGCATAGAAAACGTAATGAGAACAAACTAACTTCGTGGATTAAATAAAGGGGTAAGTTCAAAATTCAATGAATGCTACCAATTACAACGACATACACTTAAAGAAGGTCGGAAGATGCAACGGCCGAAACACTGTAAGTATTACAATCAAGAGGAGCATGCTGGTCCAAATGGTAAGGCATATAACAATGATAATTGTTCATCTAAAAAAATTAAGCTATTGAATATTATTGTTCAGAACTTGTTCTCTCTCATGGCTTTGCCTTCATCAGCGATCAGCTTCGAGCATCTTAGAAGGTGCGATGGATAAATTGTCGTCTAAATTACGCAGAACTGAAAATAACACTAATGTCTCATTTTAACAGATATAGTTACCAACATTACACTAAAATATCTTAAAATACTAAGGAGCAAATATATTCAATAAAATCGCCATACGATCACAGACGACTTCGGAATCTCCTGCAACACTTCTGAGAGGTCTCCTTGTTTAAGTTGATGAATGCAGCCATACTCCTTCAGTTCATCTTTGATGTTACAAGTATTTTTGTTGGTCTCTCGCCCAACTGCACATATAATAATCAAGGGGTTTGCATTTTAGGAGTTAGGTAGCCATATGTAAGCGGTAATGTGATCGCAGAAATTTTCTGCCAACCATAACTGGGTTTTCCTGTTTGCTTATAAAGGTCGCCAGACATAGGTTCTTCCGGCAGCGACCCTCTTGACCCGAGGCAGCACTACCTTCCCAAGGCACGATCTAGGGCTCCGTGTTGAGTCTGAGGTCCTGTGGGAAAATGAATGGAGGCATAACTTTGCCATCACTAGTGAACACCCCAAACACCATGATATTTGGTTTTCATCACACTTAGTACATCTTTTGTCGACACGGGAAGCCAATGGTTCTGTGCGTTGACCATTTCATCCTGGTAGTAATATTTCTCGTCTGAAGAAAAAAAAACAAAGCATGTTCGGTTAGAGGGCGTGCTTGAGTTTGTCCAAAAGCTTCGTAGCTTGTCCTTCATGGCTTGGGATAAAAATTGGCCCTTTCTCATCTTGTATGGGAAATACCGAATATCTTCCTGCACTACTATACCTGATAAGAAACCCAAACACTCCTGTGTCCCTGGCGAGGGAGCTGATTGACTGATGGATCGTTGTAAATTATGGCCTTGATCTCACCAACAAATTCGGGAGTTCTTTTCTTATCAGATCGATCAGAGTGAGTTTTCTGAGCTGCCGTACCTTCGTAATCACCATTAGACTCATCCAACTTTTCCGAATCCTCTTCATTGCCTTCAGATTAACATCCAAACACTGTGAAATGTTCGTATTGGCGCTTTCGGGGCGAATGCCAAGCAGTACAGCATACCGTTTCCAAATCTCAAACGGAGTGAATTACGTCATGGTACTCTTTTTCTTACAGACGGTGCCCAACATACCCTACTATACTCTGCAGGCAACAAAATCAAAAACAAACAATGCGCATGTGCGAAATTAAAAATATAAAATGGCGACAATTTAACCATCACACCCTGTATCTAAATATTAACCAGATAACGTTTTCTTCTGTTTCTGTATCATATCTGCCAAGCTAAAAGCAAACAGATTTATAAAATTAAAAAGTAAATGCTGCGCTGATTCGAACACACGTCATGCAGGGAAACACTTAAGAGACATGCCATACCAGCGTTCTGCTGCTGGAACAAAAACCGCCAAATGAACTTCTAAGTTAGTGCGAACATTTTTACACTGAGAGCAGAAGATTGACCTTTTTAAGGTATGCAGGCTACATTGATCCTAGGTGGAAATACGCAAATAAAATCCTCGTTTATTAATGGAACTTGTATTAATATAAGTGATGAGCGGCTATATTAATAATCTCAATCGGCTTCTATATGTAAAAATACTTGACACGTGCGAATAGACAATTTATACACGAGCCGTATGGTTGCCCCTCAATTTTCTTCAGGATACATAAAATATAAAAAGGGTCGTGTGGTGTATTGGTTATCTAGTTATCGCTAGATTAATTACGACTGAGTAGTGAGTTTGATCTTCACTGGGTGTTCCACACTTTCGGCCTTGCACCATATCTACGCAAAATTAGAAGATCATAAGGGCACCTCGATGTGATTCAATGGTTAACAAACTGATCTAAAAAATGACCGACGATCTGTTGTTAACTAAGGCAAGGAGTGACTTGTTAATTTTAACGCCTCAAAAACGAAACTACTCTCTTTTAATAATCTGAGAGAACCCTTTTTACCTTCGATCAACATGGCTGATGCTAACCTCCAGGAGAGTGATTCATTGCACAGTCTCAGGCTAACCTTTTCAGTTGACATGAAGTAGAAAGTGTATATTGAATCAGTTGCTAAGTCTTCAGTTAAGAGATTTGGTTCTCTATGTTGTGCAAGACAATTTTTCTCATCAGAATCTATCTTACATATTTATGTCTACAATTCATTCTTGTTTTGGATATTGTTGCCACATCTGGTCTGGTGTTCCTGCTATATATTTAGAGATCCTTGATAAAATCCAAAGAAGAATTTGCAATGTTATTGGTAGCTTGGCTTTCAGTCACTTTCTCATCACTGTAATGTAGCTTCCTTGTACCATTTCTATAAATACTTTCAGGATAATTATTCCTCTGTTGAAGTTTCCTCTATGGTACCAAGACTTTATGAATTTAAGTGCAGTACTAGACAGGTGGCAAAATCTCATCATGATGTGGTTCAGAAGTGGGAATTTTAAACTGGAAAACTGAAAATGTTCTGCCAAACCTGCAGTTGTTGATGATAACCACTTTCAGAACAGAAATTGGCTTTATTTAAATAACAAAGTAATACAATTATTAAAGGAATCAACAAAACAACCACTTTTTTTTATAATGATCACAAAAAAAAAAAATTAGAAATAAATCAAGAGAAAAAAACAACAAAATAAAAGACAGTTATTTTAAAAATATTGATTTATTAAGCTTAATTTAACATCTGATGTCAAAAATGGCCGACAATTCTTGGTAAAATCCAAAGAAGAATTAGCAATGTCGTTGGTTTTGGCCTGACATTTCGGCTTCAGTTCCTTTACCATCGCCATAACGAGGCATCCCTGTGCCTTTTCTATAAATACTTTCATGTTAACTGTTCCGTTGAACTTTCCTCTATGGTAACTAGACTTTATGAATTTAAGCGTAATACAAGGCAACAAGGTCTCACCATTTTACAGTCGAAATAGTTAGATGTAACCGTAAGTTCTATGCTAACAGTTTCTTCTCTCGCACTTCTCTCTTGTGGAACTCTCTTCTGGTTTCTTGCTTTCCAGCAAAATTTGATCTTCAAAAATCTAAATGCAATGTTCATCGTGAGCTTCTGTCTTCTTAATTCGTATTCTTTTATTATCCTTTCCCCCTAATAGTAGTTTTTCTCGTATTCTCTAACACTCAGTAACCTGTCACGATAGAACAATTACGACTGAATAGTGAGTTCGATCCTCACTGGGTGCTTTATACTTGTGCCGCATCTATGCTACGTTTAGAAAATCACCATGGAATCTAAAAAGTAAACGCTTATAATAAAGAATAAAACTACTTGAATGAGGAAACAAACACAAAGAACTCTTCTACGATGAAAGGGGGAAGCCTGCAATGCATAAAAGCATGGAAGGCCCTGAAATATTAGAGTCTCAGGTATTATCAGGACTGGCCATGATGAAAAAGGATTCGATAGGATTGGAATAGCGATGCTATCAGCCTTAGACGAGTCTAGGATCGACAAGATTACTGAAATTATAAACGAAATATATGACTTTAGTAGACTCATCTGTGTATCGTTGTCTAAGAAGCCCGGTGCAAATGAATTCGAGTTCCATAAGACAATCTGAACTTAATGAATTGTATAACTAAGCTTATCTGAATTCTGATGAATGACGCGTGTAGTAGAAGTAGACTGGAAACGAAGCAACATCAGAGTAAGCACTAGAACAAGAAACCATTATTAACAATATGCTGTCAGAGCGAGTAATACAGACGCAGAATGACGTATACCTATATTTCATAGACTTCGTAAAAGAACTTAAGTTATGGCACAAAGACCTGTTTTAAATGAAAGGGAAACTCGAATTATTTAGAAAAGATATTAGAATAACCCGGAGCATTTACTGGGAATAAACTGACTGCATATGGAGAGAAAATGAATTGAATGCGTACACAAAAACAGAAAGGGTAAAGGTGCGTCTGTCGGAGTTACCTCCTCCTTCGATCCTTAAACCGGCAGAGGAACAGGTCATTTCGACCATGACCTCTCATTCGTGCTCCCTATACGCTGTAAACCTGTGGGAGAGACTAGCAAGTTCCCTTTTTAGTTAACTTATATTACAAACCTAGTTGTAATATACTGCTAGACATTTTTAGGCCATAGTTCCCTTTAGCTAACCTCGACGTATTTTATTATAGAGACTTTACTGTTAGATTATCCAATTCACATGCTGGTCTCCCTTACCACAAGACAGTGGCTTCTCACTAAATTCGGGGAGGGGGCGGCGACTGAAACGGTCGGATACGCAGGCCCCTGGCCTTCTTTGGCCAGGGACGTCGATCACCGGGCTGCGTATTTAGTTACGCTCCCATTTTTTTTGTCTGCCAACTTGACGATAGTTGGAAACTTTCCTTTCTCTCTCTCGCCTTCGCCTACTATTCCTGGCTCCTTGGCCCCGTTCGACTCTCGGCATTCCGTCCCTACTGGCTGCCTGCACGTCGTCCTTAACCTTTCCCGTACACTATGTTAGTAATTAATACGGGAGGTTACTAATATCGGACTCGACCGGCAAACACGCAACGCCTGCACTGGACCCGTGACATGCCCGAACAATGCCAGCTCTTCTTTCATTCCCAACACGTAAAGTTGGCAACCAGGCAACAACCAACATCAACTGCAACAATCAACTGCGATGATCCTGCCAACAATCAACTTCAACAACCAACAGCGATCATCCTGGCAACGATCAACTTCAACAACCAACAGCGATCATCCTGCCAACAACCAACATCAACTGCAACAATCAACAACCAACAACAAAGATCCTGGCAACTACCAACACCAACCTCGACCATCAATGCCTGCACTAGAACTTCTGCTCCTCCACCGTTCCGACCTCCTTATTTTCTTTTCTAGAATAAATCAGCATATATCATACATATCCTCGTCCTGTCGTCTATATTGTTACACCTCGTCAGATTTAACGTCTTCAAAAATGTTAGCGGGCCTCTTGTGACCTCATTCTCCCTTGCGTGATACTGGGGCGCTCGGGTTTCCGCTACACTGGACTTATTCAACATATACGACGAGGCGATCCGGAGAGGACTACACAAGTGCTGCCAGGATTAATTATTGGCCGATACAGTTTTCACAATATAAGATACCCAAATAACACTGGGTTGTGAATAGACACACAAAGAAATACAGGAACTCCGCGACAAAGTAGAAAACCGAGAAGAAAGTCCTGTCAATTTTAAGATGACAGACTGGACCTTAAAGTCGTTAGCAAAAAGAACAACCTATGAGATGAAGTAGGAATTGGAGCTGTAAGAATCAATCAAGTACAGAAAGTTTTATGGGAAGTCGTATAACATGGGACAGAAAATGTGGAACAGAAATCTGAAGGCGAATTGGAATATAAAAATATATCTTCCAGTAGCTAAACAAAGTATTAAGAAACAGGAAAATTTCGCTAAAACATTGCTGAACTGCTACGTAATAGTTTCTTCTATCGCGCTTATCGCTTGTGGAATTCTCTTCCCGCTTCTTGCTTCCCAATCAAATTTGATCTTCAAAAATTTAAATACAATGTCAGTCGTTATGTTCTATCTCCTTAATTCTTGTTCTTTTATTGTCTTCTCCCCTTAATAGTAGTTTTTTTCTCATATTTTCTAACACTCAGTAACCTGCCGCGCTAGAAGAACTACGACTGAATAGTGAGTTTGATCCTTATATCAGAGAAAACTTCTACGACGAAAGAGGGAAGACCGCACTACACAAAAACATGGAAGGATCTGAAATATTGACGTCTCATGTATGATCAGCACTGGCCAAGTTTAAAAAAGAACAAATTGGATTGAAATAGAGATGCTTAGATGAGTTCAGAATTGACAAGATTAATGAAATAATAAATGAAATAGATGAAAGTGGAATATTCTCTAACACTCATATTCTCTAACACTCATATTCTCTAACACTCAGAAACCCCTTTGCCTCTTAGTGTCTTGCTTGGGGTGAAATGATTAATAAAAAATCCGCCTATATGGCAGTGAACGCTGGACAATTTCCTTGTAGGTGAAAAGGAGACTTGAGGCAACAGAGATTTAGTTCTACAGAAAGTTCTATGACACGTAATGAGAAGAGAGGGCTTGGAGAATTTGACACTCAGAGAATATATTGATGGCAAGAGAGACAGAGGGGAATTTTAAGTAACATACCTATCGAGCTTGTTTAAATGGATAGCAGAACAGGGGCTGGGAGGGATAATGAGGAGATAAACATTGCTTAGAGCAAAAAGGATAGGAAGTTGTGGAGAGACATGATCACAGTAAGTAAATGGCATATAAAAGAAAACATTCGCTGTATTTTACCATGATACATAAAATAAATCAAAAATCATATTTCCGGTTCATTTCTCCTTTATGTCTGTAAATGCTGGACAATTTCGTCACACATGAAGGGGAGACTTGAGGTAACAGAAATTTGGTTTGACAGAAGAATGTTGAGAATGGATAGACATATGAGCGACAGGAATTTTTTAAGGAATATGGAAACGAAAAAGACATATTTAGTATCAGAAAGTAATCCCTGGGAGACTGACAGGACCTAATAAAGACATGAAGGGCAGAAGGAAACAGCGGACAGGACAGGGACTGGGGGGGTAGTAAGGAGACAACATTTGATAAAAGTTATAAAAGATAGTTGTGTAGAGCCATGATCGCTCACGCTGAAATTGTACGGCTGCTACTGACAATTTGTTAGAAAATCTTACCATTATCATGCTTTGTGATTTTGTATTTGATAAACCTATTAACTGTATGCGTGCGCGCAATAGTGTGTGTGTGTGTGTGTGTGTGTGCGCGCGCGCGCACGCGCGTGGGCGCTTCTTTGAATTTAATAGATCTTTATCAATAGCAAATAGTGATCTACTGATAATTTTGGACAGCTTCTGTTTATTTTCTGTTATGAAAAGTTAAGATAATTTTTTTCAAAGGTTGTGTCGGAGTTAACTCCTTCTTCAGTCCGTTAACCCTTTCACCAGGGGTCTCTCTTCCCTGGCTATAAATAGTCGCTGACCCGTCGCCTCTATCTCTTTTTTCCTTCAGGATTTCAGCTATCAACCTCGAAATGTAGGCGCTAACAAGGGATAGCGTGGAAACACGATAAGCACAATACACACACACGCACGCACATACAGAATATTCACACACGCACGCACATACAGAATATTCACACACACTTCGTCCTTTGTACTGTTTCCATGTATTGTAACTTGTTATTAATATATATTTGTATATACATATATTATCGGTCTTGTGTTTTGTTTGCTTTCTTTACCTTCTTCTTTGGACTTAATCAAAGTCCAACCTTTTTATGTAGTTGGGCCCGGCGGGCAGGAGAATCTGAACCTTACTTGCGTTCCTTCTACGTCTGACTTCTATCAACAACATAACAGCCACGGCCCCTCTACAGTTGTGCGACACAGATAGCTTTTAGGAACTATTATTACAATTTTGTTATTTTCAAAATTATTATTATTGTTATTCATTAATTTCAATTTGTTTTCGAAATTTCAGTCATTGTACTTTGAAGAAATCACCATAAATGGTTTGGCATTTGTCTCATCGAATTATTAATTTATTTTTAAAATCTGAACTCTATTGAATACTCTGTTGAATTGTTAATACTTCTACGATGAGGAAGGAGCCTGGAGTCAAGTATGACTTCGAGGCTAAAACAACATTATCAATAACCCGGCGTAATAGCTCAGGCTATAACGCGATTAATCTAGGTTAGGCTATTTTATACTTGGGGTATAATTTTGGCGAAACGGTTTTTATACCCCGGGTATAAAATGGGCAAGATAAGAATATACTTCTCTAGACCAGAATACGCTTCCTACTTTGCTCATTTAATAAGATGTATATTACCACAGATGAGAGTTAGAGATATTATGAACTGTGCAGTGTCACACGTCTGCAGAGATTTCTTGTGTAAATCCTGTAGCCGTCAATTTTATTCTGATTCCTTAGTTTGTGTACTACTACTACGCCTAATTTCTGGATGACTATTGATTTCAGTTCACCAATATCTGATTACTGTTGAAAGAGTGTACACCAGGCATTATTACCAGTCTATAGACTGGGACCATCATATAACATTCGAGTTAAGAAAAACAGGTAAAAAGTAAATAGCGGCTATAAACTGTCCAAGACGGTATCATTTAGACTACGTTATTTTAGACGTTAACGTATGAAAGGCTAGTCTCATTCATACTTCGCTTTTTTTTCTGAACTATACCAGGATAAATTCATGGAGGGGGTTAATCTGAGCTACTGCACCGGAACGGTGCACTAGTATTTCACGATACAAATACATTTTGTTCGTAGATTTTTTTCGCATGACTTTGAATATAATGACAACTAAACAAACGCAGTTTTGGAAGTTTTATAATAAATTCATAATTCTCTGCGTTTTTCATTTGGAAAAACTTCAAATATTTGGAAATCGGTATTAATACAAAGACCATGACATCCAACCCCAAAGCGGATAGATAGATAGATAGATAGATAGATAGATAGATAGATAGATAGGGACACACATAGATATAGGAACAAATGCAGGTATGACTATATAGACTGATAAATAAACATTTATCTAGCTAGCAAGTAGTTTGATAGACATAGATATGATCAGATATAGATATGAAAAGCTTGAGAGATATGCATCATCTATCAAAAAATTAGTTCGCCAAACGAAAAAGGATATAAGATTAATCGGCAACCACCTTCTTCGAAATGAATTGATTGCAAAATTCTTTGTATAAGAATTTTTTTTTCTTTTAATCATGTTTTACAAGATCTTTGGTCGGTCAGTTCAGATAACGTTTGTTGGTACGCGTTAGAAAATCTCGGTTGCTAGATCCCCCATAAAAGCAGGTTGCTATGACAGCAGTCGCAGATTACCAGCTCCTGACTAACAGGTAAGTCAGCTTAAGGGCAGTGAGTGTCTTCTGTCTACTGATAAAGAGACGGCAATGTGTTTGGCCTCAATCTACGATTGGCTGCTTTAGTTCAAATGATATTTCGTCCCATTTCTTGTCAATTTGTAACAACATCAGTTCTTATGGGACCAATATAGTGAGACAATAACATTCTTGGTCTGTAATAAAATGTATAGCTTCTTTTTCTATGTGACGTGTTCCTCCATGGTGTTGGTGATCACGGCTCTTCACAACTTTTCGACTTTTGTATCTCTAAATAATTTTTCTGATTGTAATCTCTTCTAAACCTTGTTCAGATAACCATTTACACAAGTTATTTAGGTAGGTTATG
>CAHIKZ030003812.1:735000-770000 GCA_903632075.3 Acanthosepion pharaonis
TAAAGCCCAAACATATTTCGAATTTTATTTTACAGTACCCAGTGTTTCTAAGTGGTCCATCATCTAACTACTGACATGTTTGCAATGAAGAGAGCAAAAACAAAAAAACAAAAATTTATTATCCGTCTATCACCTACAATACACATCTTACAGTTAAATCATCATTATTATTATTATTATTATTATTCCCTTGAGTCACACTAAATTCGACTGGTTCTGACCGGTAATTGACGATCAAATATCACATGATTATTGTTGGTGAATTTTTACTGGATAATCAACAGTTGACATCCTGAGTATAATAAATATCCCAGATGCCTGATATGGTGTGATGCATAACAAGCCAGTCTAGTACACCATTGCTACTTTAATCCTGTGCCAGAATAAGTTTACCTAATAGCCATTTATTAGGAATCCTGTCATAGGTCAATTATGAATAAAATAATTTGTTCTAGTTGTTAGTATCCTTAGTTCGAGCCTCACCAGATGCTCCACTATTGCATCTCTGTGTCATACTTATCTAAGTTTAATAAATATTTTTTCAGGATTTCTATTATAATAGCAGACATTAAAACTCTCTACTCTGTCGACAGTGCCATGAGACTGTCGGTTTTGAGCTCATTGTCCTGGTTTCCCGGTTCTCTCGATTAACTCTTGAGCGTTGGTTCTTTTTCTAATTAAATTGTCGAGTATTCTTTCACTAAAAGAGGTGAAGAGTGAAAATAATTCCTATTCACTCTGCATGTTTTGAAAATCTTTTCTCTGTTTCGGGACAAGATTTGATTAAATTAATACCGAGATAACATTTTTTGATAACTGATTTACAGTATCAGGTTTTGTTTACAAGTGAAACATTGGCCTGAAATGGGTTGCTCCAAAATCACGCCTCCTTTGGAAATAACGACTGTGAATTCGTAAAATAATTCTTTAGAATTAATATTTTCGGGTTCTGTTTGAAATCCTTCTGTTTCTGTCTGTTGTGGGGGAAATCTCGCTGTTTTTCTGAAGTTAGTTCTAAATCTCCAGGTTCTAAGATTTTTAGATGGACAAAGTTAGTTCTCCACTCTGTTATTAATGCCGCCTGCTTGATTCACTCTGTGTACTTTACGACTGCGGCCTTGTGTCAGACTAATCTTTGTGAATGTTTGTCGCATATTTTTGGGTGGTGATAAGCAGGTTACTTTCACAGATCATTGCTCAGGAGTTCAATGCTCACTATGTAAGCAGATGACGCTAAATCTAATAACGATATACAAAGAGAGTTATCAAACAATATTGATGCTGATTTTGAAAACCATTTAAGTCCGGAAGATGCAAAGTAACCTTGCTATTATTCTGCTATCAGTTCTGATTTCTCGTTTTGCTGTAAATACTTCATCACCTTGAGGCAGGCTTGCTTGTGTCCACTTTCACCTTTGTGAATAAAGGTTGCGGACAACTACAGAAGAGAGGGCTTTGTGCCAAATATTTCTCTGAGAAACTGAAGAAACCAGGCATCTATAAATGAATTCTTCATTCAGTTGAGATCCTTTCTCCTTTGATCTCTAGCCCACCATATTAGCGTTCTTTCTTTCAACACAACAGGACAATGGACTGTTAGAGTGAAGAATGAATCTTCACCGGGGCTATCGTGCCGTGTAGATGGTTCCGTCAAAAATAATCGATTCATTTGCTACGGGTTATCAACACTTTACAGGTTATTTATAGCCAGATATTTATAATAATATTTTTATATTTTTATTATAAACTAATAGTTTCGTGATACAAGTCTTACTAATTACCGCATAGCTGGATGGAGAGAAGAGGGGGATTCATACTTTTACAAAGGGTATTTGCGCGTAAAGGGATATAACGAACCCAACGGGAATTGGAACTCGGCTCTCTGATTAACAATTCCGAGCCATTATCAATTACACCATTTGCACATTCAAGTTTGCAGTATGTGGTATTTTCAAGCGGGCACCCATCTCGATTTCATGCCTGGGCTCGATGTTGCCTAACTTCGCTGATCGTACAAGAACCGATGTTTTAAAGTGAGGTGGCCGTAAGGCACTCAAAAATGAGTTCGATTAGTAATAATTTTCTTTCTTTCTTTCTTTCTTTCTTTCTTTCTTTCTTTCTTTCTTTCAAGAGTTGCTGGCTGAAATCGAAGTAACATGAATAATTTAAAAAATTATAAAAATCTACGACAGTCATGGAAAATTTTTGCCATTTGAACGCATTGTTCCGTTTTAATTCATTTAGTGAGATATGCATCATTATTGTCCCATTCTTTCATCATACGCATCTTTTTTCCTGTTTTTACATGTCTATGTGCCTCTGTATGTTTGACAAAGTTGAAGTTTTAGTAGTGGAGGATAAAAAACGACAAAGATAGGAACAAAAATAGATATGAACATAGATAGATAGATAGATAGATAGATAGATAGATAGATAGGTTTGATTAAAGATAGATAGATAGATAGATAGATAGATAGATAGATAGATAGATAGATAGATAGGTTTGATTAAAGATAGATAGATAGATAGATAGATAGATAGATAGATAGAGATAGATAGATAGATAGGTTTGATTAAAGATAGATAGATAGGTTTGATTAAAGATAGATAGATAGATAGATAGGTTTGATTAAAGATAGATAGATAGATAGGTTTGATTAAAGATAGATAGATAGATAGATAGATAGATAGATAGATAGATAGATAGATAGGAACAAAATTAGAAACTGAAAGATAGACATTTAGGAGGAAACATAGGCGTGAGTATAGATAAATTGATAAATAAACATGTACCTAGCTAGCTAGCTAGCTAGCTAGCTACAAAGATATGACTAGACATAGATAAGAACAGATTGGTAGATATGCATCATCTATCAAAAAATTAGTTCGCCAAACGAAAAAGGATATAAGATTAATCGGCCACCACCTTCTTCGAAATGAATTGATTGTAAAAGTTTTGGAGTGAATGAGATTTAACTAGTCCAAGATCCAGTATTGACAATGCAACAGTTTTGCAATGAAAAAGGATTGAGCGAATATGAACCCAAGATCCAGTGGTCAATGCAACATTAACAAAGAGGATCTTTTAATAGAAGCAGAGTTTGTTCTACTATATGATATATTTGATAACACCAATTTGGTTTGTACGGAACGCGACCAAAACTCTTGTAAGCAGAAATCTGTATTTGGTCAGTTATGACTTGGCACAACGTCAGTGAGACCAACTGGATACCAACGACAAGGTTGCATTTACTTTTTTTTTTTTTTAGTTTTGGTTTATGGATCTGTGAAAGAATTTCAAATTCTTGTCTAGGAATTTTTTTCTTTTAATCATGTTTTACAAGATGGAATCAATAAATCTTCGGCCGGTCAGTTCAGATAACGTTTGTTGGTACGCGTTAGAAAATCTCGGTTGCTAGATCCCCCATAAAAGCAGGTTGCTATGACAGCAGTCGCAGATTACCAGCTCCTGACTAACAGGTAAGTCAGCTTAAGGGCAGTGAGTGTCTTCTGTCTACTGATAAAGAGACGGCAATGTGTTTGGCCTCAATCTACGATTGGCTGCTTTAGTTCAAATGATATTTCGTCCCATTTCTTGTCAATTTGTAACAACATCAGTTCTTATGGGACCAATATAGTGAGACAATAACATTCTTGGTCTGTAATAAAATGTATAGCTTCTTTTTCTATGTGACGTGTTCCTCCATGGTGTGGGCAATCACGGCTCTTCACAACTTCTCGCCTTTTGTATCTCTAAATAATTTTTCTGATTGTAATCTCTTCTCAACCTTGTTCAGACAACCATTTACACTCGCTGGTTTGGTAGATTATGCGTAGCTTTCCCTAGTGTCTCTCTTGCCTGTAATATCGGAACAAACTTAGATATGATCAGAGATAGACTGATAGATATGAAAAAATATATGAAAGAAATTTTAAAAATATAATATAATTGAAATATTACTTTAAAACATTCTAATAGACAGACCCTAGATTTATTTCATGAATATCATTGCTGGCACGTTATGTAGTGATTTGGACAAAGGACTAAGTTTCAATTTTTCTACAGTATATTTTCTTGAAGTTCTCAAATACTGATAGCCTACCGTTAATGCAGTCAGTTCTTCAGACCCTCCTGTTGTTTTTGATGTGATCGGAAGGACTCAAGTTAGAATATTCGGGCAAATAACGCCTATTTCTCTGGTTGAGATTTTCGTTATAAATCAACCTCTAAGGGAACTAAGTACAATGAAGACGCGTGCGCGTGTTATAATTCTACGCAATAATCACTTCGTTCACAAATGCAATGAAATTTCAGTTAAAATGAAATGTAAACATGATGATTAATAATAATAATGATAATAATAATAATAATAATGGCCGATACCGTAATGGATACTCTAAACTTTAATGGACTTGTAACTTATCACCAGGAAAAAAAAGCAATCAAATAAATTGCAGTATTTCTGTCAAGTGAAATCTTCTCACATGTTCAGCTACGCGCAACGTTGTCAAGAATTGGGAAAAAGCAAATTTGAAAATCTTGGCACTTGAAGATAAAAACGGAATAAGATTGATAATTGACTCAACGAAGAAATTATTTTGTAATTGAAAATTTATTCAGCAATACTTTTTTTTATTTTCTTAGAATAATAATAAAAAATAATAGATTTAGACTGAGATGATTCACTTTGTTGAAGAAATGAAAGGGGTGTCAGTCTCCAATAGGATTTAGAACATTGAATATTGCTGATCTGGTGCTCTGATTATATATCTCGAGATTCTAGACAAAACCCCCAAAAGGGGTCTGTAATGTTATTGGTCCTATATTTTCATGGCATTTCTTTTGATGATCATTCTTCATTGGCCCCTTCGCATGAAATTAAGTACTACGCCGAATGTTTATGGAGAACTCAAGAGGATAAAATTCATAAGTTTCTTAAAATTTTATATGTTCATTTACCGAAACATTTTATTAAAATATTCTGAAATTGAGTCTGCTTATGTTTTTGAGATTGTGCAAGAGACTTGAATTCCCCTTAAATGGAATTACAGAACCACAAACAAGGAACTGTACCAAATAACAGAAGGCACATTTCTTGAAGATTTTCAGTAATATCAACAAATAAAACGGATTTCGTATGTAATTCGAAGAAAGAATATTGACATAATCAAGATAATGACATTCCATAATACTTGAAACAAAAGGTAAAGAGCAATAACCGTTATTAGACTCGGGAAACCTATTTTGCTGAAAAAAATTTTTTAATAGAAAGATTTTATAAATTCTAACCGAAAGTAAAACTGACTGCTCGATCAATGAATACCGAGTCTTTCCTCATAAGTAAACGGCTATTATTAACATTACTATTATTATATCTGTTTATATTTCTGGGATGAGGTATTGTACTTATTTACATTATTTACATGGTTCGGACTGTTGTTCTCATCTTTATTGTCATATTCACAATAAAAATGCGGACAACAGTCTGAACAATATTATTATTATGTCACAATGATAAGTCAATAGTTATTTTCAAGTTTTCTGCAAGTTAATTTTGTTCCATGTATTTTACAAGCATTGTGCTAACATTACAACGTGTAAGAAGGCACGGTGGAGTAATGGATAGCGGCTCGGTTTGAGGAATTGGAGATTCGAATTCCACTGGAATCCCTTACATTCACTTACGTGCTAATACCCTTGTATGAAACCTCTTCTATGGGTAAGTAGCCTCGGGTGGCTTCTGGTCTACCTCAAAAAGAAACCCCAACCTACTGCGGGAAAAATCTGTTTTGTCAGTCATGTATCGATTAATCACCTAAGTGTGTATCACGCATGGCATTTATTTATTATTATCTCCATTTTCCTGATCATAAAACCTTCTATTTTGACTCACGCATATTCTGCTTTTATAACATTTCGTAATTATAGCATTTTAGTACTGAGTCGTCATATCTTAACTGGTCATTTTCATAAAATTTTACATGTTAATTTAATGTTTTATTGTTATTATTATTATTATTATTATTAATTATATTATTCATTTTTAATTTTGTATGAGTCATAACGGATCTTTCTATTTAGTCTCCATCAGAGAAGCCAGGTGCAGAGGTGACCTAAAAGATGGCCTCCCTGCCGTCCCACGGGATCGGCCCAGATGCATAAGGGTTGCAAGCATAGGAAAGTTCCACATGACAGAAATAGATATATAAAGACCCACCCAAGCGGTAAAATAATCTCTCTCGGACATCGCATACAAAATATAATGTCTAGGTTTGGATGAGGGTTTGTAGCGGCAAACACATTGACCGACTGTAATGGATGAAATGGAAGAACATGCAATGTTATGCATGTGATATTCACCCCCCGCCTGCTTTTATTAATTGGCATAACAACTCCATTACATGGAGATACCATGTCTATTTTCAATATTTACAATCCAAACAAAAACCCTAAAAATTTCTTTAAAATATTTCATAATTTCCTAACTACAATTTTTAAAGACCTATATTGGTTTCTTCGCTCACATCTTAATCAACTATTATTCTCCGTGCGTATAAACGTTGGCGGCAATGCCTGGGGTCCACAGCAACTGCATAGCCAAATTCTTCTCATTTGTTCCAATGACACAACTAAAGAAAAGAAGCCCTTCTTTAATTATGTCTGATTTTAATTTCATACCTTGGTCTTGAAATCCAGCAACACAACTGCAATTGACTATCAATACCTTATTTTGCATAAAGAAAACGAATGCTTGTCGTATTATCACTAACTTTTACGCATTCCAGACTGGTTGGTGGAACGAATTATTACTTACTAGACGAGACTCACGATCAGTTTTTAATGAGAATTTAACGTTAGTATATCGTAATCCGAAAGGTAATTTTCCAGTGTCCATCTCGCGATAATGTCAAATATTTCTGGATTAAGTTATTAAGCCTTGGAGATATTTTGTCGCTTGGTAACGAAGTTGACCAAGTAGTTCAATATTTTCTGACTTTTCGGTCAATCAATTTTATTTCGAAATATTGATAACCTCGGATTTTTAGATGACATCTGTGTAACCAAATCGTCGAGGTCCATTGATATCCCACACCCACATAATCGCAAGTTGATATTATAAGCTTTTCCATTGTACGTAGGCGTGTACTTGCGTAATTGTAGAAATGACATCGTCGCATAAGTTTTTCAGGCTAATTTCTTTGAGTATAGCGGATTTTATAAGAATAGGAAATTTCTAACTATTAAAGAAAACTATGAAACACCGATAAAACAATCATAAGACAGTTCTGCTTGTTGGCTAATATAGTTGCGAAATTCCCAGCGTGGTCAGTGTTCGATACCATGTAAAAGCTAGATTTTTAAAATGGTTACGTGGTCTCAACTAGGAAGATTGACGAAAAATCGTCTTCCTACTGGCATTTTTTCTTTACATGGCCTTGTACTATACTAGGTTTAGTTAACTAAACTCTGCAAAGGAAATTAGAGTGAGTGTGGTAAAATGCAGAATCTAACTTGACCTAATTTCGAATGTCAACCCGAGCCATTGTGGTTAGGTTCGCTACCGGAATTTCTTCAGTGATTATCCCGAAATGATTTTGTTGTTGCTGAAAAGTTATTATGATTGTCTATAGCATTTTGAAAAAGAAATAATCTAAGTCTTCGATATTAAGAGGATTATTTGTTTGTTCTATCTCCTTACCACCTATTACGAACTTCGTAGATCGCAAAACCAGTCGGTATATGTATATTTACCTGCGGAATGCCTCTAAATGGGCTTTGCTGACGACACTTTGTCAAATATTAATTATTTTATCTCCGTTGGACACCTTAGGCCAAGATGATTACAATGTTGGGCATTATATTAAGAATGAGTATATTTATGCTATAAGATATGACGCCATATTTGCTTACTATTATTAGAGAATTTTCACACGTGAGTCTTTAAATACATATTTTCATTTCAATTATTATAACTTACTCACTTGCACATCTATATATTTATATATATATCTGCACACTCCTATTCTTGCGTCTCATTCAAATTTCAAAATCCTCCTTCGGCCATAATTTTCACAGCATAAGATATACAGATGACTCAATGTTGATAGCAGAGACAAAAAGAAAACTACAAAAAAATAAATAAATCAAAAATAAAATAAAATAAAATAAATAAAAAATAAAATAAAATAAAATAAAAACACTTCTACAGGAGGTAATGAAGGATTGGTTTCGTTTGGTTGGTTTTACGTCATATCAACCTCAACGGGTTATTTACTGCGTACAAGATTTTATTGCTGGTAATATTTTTCCAAAAATATATTGCTGTTAATATTTTTTTCTTCAAAAATGTATCGCTAATAATAATTATTTACAAAAATGTATTGCTGATAATATTTTTCCTAAAAATGTATTACTGATAATATTTTTTCATCAAAATATTTATTGCTAGTATTAAAACTTATTTTTACACTTTCATATTATTTTGACTCCAGTTTGAGGTTTAACTATTTGCCCATAGCTGGAATCCTAACAGGTGCTACCACCCCGGGTCAGGGCGGACCTGTGAACACCAGCAATTAAGAGGTGGTTCCACGCTCCTCAAAACCTCCTGATCAGAGTCCTTGCTGTTGGATGTAGTTTATCGTCATATCCAGAACGCGGATGTAGTTTATTGTCATACACAGGACGAGAAGAAAAACATTGAGCATTCTACCTCAAAAGCTTTTGTAAATCACTGGGAGAACAGAAACTTGGAGAAGGAAAAAACAAGGACGTTTATTCAAACACGTGTAACCTTTGACGTTTAAAGAAATAAGATATCTATTTCTTTCTCCCCCCCTCTCTCGCTCTCTCATTACCTATCTCTCCCCAATATATATATATATATATATATATATATATCTGTAATCCACATGTAAAATAAGATTAAATATAATGGAAGCCCTAATAGTAAAAAAAAAGAAAAAACAACTCTTAACCATATTAACTACGAATTAGGTCACAATATGCTAACCGTGTTCGCAAAATAAAACATCTCTATAACACACTAAAAACATACACGTAATGCACACACTCAATTAAACTGAAAAAATAAAATCATCCTTGACAATGCCTAAAACTATAGCCAAAAGCGCTCGGAACTATAGAACATTTCGACAGTTTCTACACACTCTGTGTTCAAAAAAGAAAGCTCTTGTTCGAAAACAAGAAAAATTAAATGAAAAGCTTAACCGTAGGACCTTGTCTGTCATTTTTAATGAAACACGCATAAATGATGGATTGCTGCCTAAATACACAATATATATATATATATATATATATATATATATATATATATATATATATATATATATGTAAGCAAATGTAGATGGATATAGATCCGACAGAATGAAGAAAATTTGGAAAAAACAAACAAAAAAAAAAATTCAGTTATCTGTTTTGGATAAGACTTGTTTTTATGTCCATCGTCTTTGTCAAATTGAACTGAATTGTATTTTAATGAATATTGTCCTGAAGAAGGTTTATTAAACCGAAACGTCAGACGTCGACATTTCATTCATTTTAAACAACATAATTGCATTTAAGGATTTTTGTTTGTTTTTTCCAAATTTTTTCTTCATATATATATATATATATATATATATATATATATAGGTTAGCATTTCGGTCCCACCCTTTTACTGTCGAAACAGTTAATTGTAAGCATCTCTTCTACTCCAACAGCCTCTTCTCTCGCACTTCCCGACAGAGAAACTCGCATCCTCTGCTTCCCTGATAACTATAATCTTCAAAAATTTAAATGTAATGTCAATCGACATCTTCTGACGCCTTGATCTTGATCCTTGTCCTTCTCTTTCTTCTTTCATCATCAAGCACATCTCTTTACCCTTACTTTCACTCCCTGTAACCACTTGCTAGTGGCATTCACGCCTTGCTTGGGGTGAAATGCTTAACACACACACACACACATACATATATATATATATATATTAATTATGAAATGGATTAATTCCGACAATTATTATAATATATTTTCCATTTATACTTTATTTTTACAGATATGATTTATTTGAGTAAATGCTCTGTTTTTAATTAAACAGTATTACATTTCCTGGCGTGTTCGAGAAATTTCATAGAAAATATGTGCTTCCCCGACCGGAATCGAACCTGTAACCCTTAATGGGAAACATCATTTGATCTAATGGGAACCATCATCGATTCTTTGTGGCTGAATGGTTCCCATTAGATCAAGCGACTATTCCCATTAATGGTTACAGGTTCGATTCCTGTCGGAGAAGCATATATTCTCTACAAAATTTCTCAAACATTCAGGTCAATAAATGTAATTAATACTGTTTAATTAAAAAAACAGTGCATTTACTTAATTAATTTATAAAAATAACGTATAAACGGAATAGAAAGAAAGAAAGAAAGAAAGAAAGAAAGAAAGACAGACTTTTTTTAAATATTGGTTTTATGAACTTATCACTTATACTGATGAAAGTTTTTTTTTTCTGATTGTTCGTGTTCGTCTGTGCGTTTGCGCGCATCTGACCATCCGCTGGTCAGTGAAGATGTGTATCGCACGCGTGCGCGCGTGCGCGCGTGCGCGCGTGCACCCGACTGCGGGATGTGTATACGTGTTTTTTCCTTCGATTTTTTTCACTTCTTTTCTCTTTTCCTCCTTTCCTTCGATGGTAGCCATTTGTGGCCATTTATTATGTTCTCTAGACATGCCACCGTTTTTAATTTTTGATTTTTGAGAATTCTTGCCTTTTTAGGCTAGGAAAGTTCTATTTCGTTTTTTACATAGATAATTGATTAATGGTTAAATTATAAATATTACACACGCACACACACGCGCGCACACACACACATATATATATATATTAATGCTTAAATGATAAATATAATAAATATACAAATGTGCAAGGGAAAAGACACACACACAAACAGTAAAAATATAAGCTGAAGGTTAATATGAGCAAAAATCTTAAAATATAAAATAAACTAAAGGTTCAATACCAAAGTTGACATAGCTTAAATATATCATAATAATATTATTAATTCAATAATATCATAATCCGCCACTCAGTTTTATGCGTAATGAAACTTTGAGTCACGAATTTTATATCATTGTATATATATATATATATATATATATATATATATATATATATATATATATATATATATATATATATATATATATATATATATATATATATATATATATATATATATTCCTATGGTGTTGAAAAGACAGACGACCAGATTTATCGTCTGCCGAAATAGCCTATTCCCTGCATGAGGTAAAAAATAATTTTTTTTGGATTATTCATCATATTGCTCTGTACAAAGAAAATACATCGATCTCTTTTTGTGAATCAATTTTAATATTTTTAATATTATACACACACAGAATTTATTTACCTTTTCTTTTCTCTCTCTCTCTCTCTCTATATATATATATATATATATATATATATATATATATATATATATATATATATATATATTGGTACCTCCATGAGATCGCTAAAAAGAGAAGAGCATAGCATGATGAAAAAAAAAACGTCAAACTTGACGAAAACAAAATTTTATCGTCTAAATGTTTATGTTATTATGAAGAGCAAAGACCAAAGTATTTTTTAATCATTTTAAAATGTTTTTCTTCTTTTTAAAACATTCTAAATTTTGATTAAAAAAACCTTGTTTCTCTTCGTATCACCGGAACTAGTAAAATAACATATACAATTTTTAGCACGTTTTTTTTTATGTTTTTTTTTTTTTTTGTATGAGACATTAATTTTGAAAATCTTGCAAAAATAAAATTGATTGTCGGATGTTAATGAAACTTTCAGAAACTAAAATTGGATTCCCCCTACCTGAAAATGCGCTCTGAATTGTAACATACAAAACTCAATAAAACAAAAATGTTATTTAATTTCATATGCTTTTATTTGCTTTTACTTGTTTTTATGAATATGGACAATATTTTTTGATAGCAAAAGTTTTTTCGATGAAAAATGAATTTTTAATACAATTATTTGTTATTTTTTAATTATAATATATTTTTGCATTTAAGTGTTAAAAAATTAGTTAAAAGCTGCATCAGCTTTCCTAAGTGTCCTTATGAGATATGTCTTTTTTTAGCGCGTTGTAAATTGTATCGTTTTGACTAATCAGAAGATCCGCAGTAATTAAGAAATGTAATTTTGTGTTTATAATAGAGCTGTAATTATAAAGTACGGAAGACCAACCAGAATACAATTAAGTTGCTTTATTTGAGTTAAGCATTGTTCTCCGCTGTTAAGGCCTTTACTTTTGCGAAACACGTGTGGAGAAGTTAATTTGATTTTTCAATTTCAAATGAGAAGGGTACCTACAAGTATCAGTATCATCTTATGAAATTTATATGATCTTATTTTTATATTACTCTCAGTTTTGACATTTTTCCATAAATGAAATATCAAAATTAATAATAAAATGAATGGAAATACAAATAACACAGTAAACTGTAATAAATATACATAAAATTATAGTATTTTATGTAAACTTCTGATAAAATTTTATAAGAAAGGTACCTATAAATTAATTAGATACCTTTCTTATGAAATTTAATCTCACTCTTAACAGTCTTATTTTTTAATTTCTTTATAATATATTTTCGATAAAGCACCGTAAACGTAAAGGTGAAAGCTAAGTATAAAAAAAAAAATTAGAGCGCTGAAAGTTTTCCTCAAAAATAACGAGATAAATAATTTGTTCACTTAAATCTAAATAACTTCACTTCTCTCCATTCGTAGAAGCAATTATCCTCCCGTAAGTTATCTAAACATCATGAAAATGTCTTTCGTCACCTGTCAAGTGACGCAAAAGGTTAGGACCTGCTTTGTTTTATTTTCAAATTACATCTTTTCGACGCAGAAGCTAAGTTATGCTTGGTTCAAAATATTTTAAATAAACATAATTTCTGATTTTCTTGAAATAAGTTTTGTAAAAAATGATAATTGATTTTTAAAAGAATTTCAAAGTGAGATTTTTATTTTTTTATAAAATGGAAAAAAAAGGGTTGCCATGACTGATTATCTACCAATTTTGATGACTAAAAGAAAAACAAGATTTTAACGAAAATTTCGGATGTGCTAGGAATGATAAAAAAATGTAAAAAATACCCCCCCAAATACTTTGATCTTTCTAATTAATAAAGACATGAACATTTAGACGATTAAATTTTGTTTTCGTCAAGTTTGGCATCTTTTTCATCATGCTCTGCTCTTTTTTTAGCGATCTCATGGAGTTACATATAATATATATATATATATATATATATATATATATATATATATATATATATATATATATGTGTGTGTGTGTGTGTGTGTGTGTGTGTGTTCACTTATATGCTCTATAATAAAAATTATATCGAGCTCTCTTTTGTGAATCAGTTTTAATATTTTACAGTGGCCTAAGAAAAGTTTTTAGCCAGAAGAAATAAATTACATACAATTTCAATATTTAATTACGTAATCCCTACTCAACATAAATAAACAGTATTTGGAACTAATATAGAGTAGGTCATCCATTTGATAGTTTCACTGCTTGTATTCGATTTTTCATGGATTTGATCAAGTTATCAACAATTGTCTGATCCATATTTAGCAATGTTTCTTTAAGGCTTGTCGCTAACATGATTTTGGTTGCCTGCTCTCGAAGTTTTCAGTGAAGGTGCTCCCAAACGTGCTCCATAGGATTATATCAGAACTTTAGGCTACCTATAGCAGTGACTTGATTCCTTGCGATTTCTTTCAGGCCTTTGCTACCTTACTCTCATGACATGGCGCTTCGTCTTCTTGATAAAAGTAGTCATTCTTGTCAATCTGATTGGTTTCAAATAGTGGGAGTAGTCCTTTCTCTAATATTTGACAGTATTTTGGACCATTAAACCACTCATCAACAAGAATCAGCCCAGATTTCCCTCCAAACCAGACAGCACCCAACACTATTACTCCACCCCTCCATGTTTCACGGTTGACTGCAGACATTCAGTGATCCAAGTCTCATTCTGATTTCTCCAAACATAAACCTGTCTCGAATTCGAATATTGGCAGAATTTACTTTCATCTTTACAAAGTATAGACTTCCAAAATTCATAATCTTTGCTCTCGAATTCTCTCGCTCAATCCATACGCCTGTTCCTGTTAACCTCTGAAATCAAGGGTTTCTTTCTTGCAAAGCCTAGTTCTTTCAGAGTCTTTCTTACCGCATATGGCGACATTTCCATGCTGTTGGCGACATCTTTGACGCTCTGACGACGGTTTTTCATGACGTCCCTCTTCAGAGCCCCTTTCGTTCACTCAGACACAATACTTGGCCTTCCTGAACACTGTTCCACGTGACAATGGCCTTTTTCATTAAATTTCTTGACAATATTATTAACTGTTTGATGATTAACCTGGAAAAACCTAGCAATTTCTCTATTTGACTTGTCACACTAATGCCATCCTATTATTTGCCCGCGTTGAAATTAACTAATTTCTTTACTTCCACGAACTTTCATTGCAAAATATAAGTCAACTATCGTTCATAGCTGAGAGTAGATTGATACTAACACGGTATTGCCTGAAAAAAAGAAGAAAAAAAAGAAGAAGAAAATACGTTATTACACAAGTCAAAATTGCTGTAATTACGGGTGGCTAAAAATTTATAGCTCCCTGTATATTAATAGGATCTACTTGGATTACTTACCCACGGATTTATTATATATATATATATATATATATATATATATATATATATACTCCAGGCCTAAAGATTGCGTTTAAGCATGAAACTGACTTTCGCCGCTGGGAGTTGATCTCGATGTCCACTTTTATATTTACATATGCTCTATTCCGGATATTGAGTACTTTAAACCTTAAATATAGTATGCCTTAAAATTATATTTTTATCATATATAATAAATATACTGTTTAATAAATAAATGGAGAATCTATTGAAATACGAGTATCCACTAAAAATAACGTTTAAAGTGATAAAAAAAATCTGTCAGATAAAAAAAGCAAACAATCATTCTAAAATTCTTTTTGTTTACGCTTGCATACGAAACTGTGCAGATATGAAAAACTTCGAGAGATTTTATGACGAGAGAAAGATCGCTTGAAGGTAGTAAAGTTGACATCGCCTGATCAACTGCTCTTCGTGGCCCAGTTTGTTAGGGCGTGCCGGGCTTAACGGTAGCTACCTCTACAGAATAGCTCAAGTCTTGCTTTAATAGGATTTCTCGAACATTCAGACTGGTGGACGAAAATAAATGAATATACTGCTTAATAAATACGAATATCCACTAAAAATAACGTTTAAAATATATATATATATATATATATATATATATATATATATATATATATATATGCATTCATACAACTGTGAGGTACACCGAAAGGTAAATAGTTAGTTTCGAAAATGTTGCGAGTTCAACTCACACTTAAAATCTTACTATCATGGCCCTGTGACCCATAATATTAAGTAAACAGTTTAAGACCGGATGTTTACGAATCCCTTAATAGCGGATGTTTACGAATCGAACCATCCTTCATTTCCATCTTTTTATAGTTTGTTTTAGAATGGGAAGTAAAAATCTTTCTTATTTATTACGCTGTATGTCTATTTTCCAATTGCAATTGGTTAGCTCTGTATTGAACAGTTGTGTTTACTTTCTTTGGTGCATGCCTTGGACATCTTTAGTAAATTTCCGAACAGTTCTTACCCTGCTCTATAAAGAACACTTATCAAAAATGGTATGTAATCTTTGAAAGAATGTAAATAATAAAATTCAAGACAAGAACAATTTATGTGATACAAAATGTAATTAATTTTTTAGTTTAATCAATTTAAAGAATTTGATCGAATAATACTAGCTTTTCAAACTCTACTTGTAAATCAAAAATAGCATTAATTACAACAAATTCTGAACACAGAGGATTGGTTCAATATGGTGAGAAAGTATTTCAGTTTAGCTTTTTGATTGACTTTTGAATAATTATGCAGTGATTTTCTATAGAAATCTTTAACACCAAAAAAAAAAAAATAAAATAAAAAGATCTTGATTAGATAATTCTAATTGGTTAGAAAACACCTTATCTACAAAATATATGCACTAACTTTTAATAATTTCACCGCAAGCAAATAAGGCCACTAATATGCAAGGGGTTACTGAATACAAAAGAATATGAAAAAAAGAAGACATTATTATGGGAAGAGAGAACAGTAAACGAACAGGAATTAAGAAGACAAAATATAACGATTGACTTGAATTATTTGAAGACCAAAGTTGATTGGAAAGCAAAAAGCCGAAATAGAGTTCCACAAGCGAGAAGTGCGAGAAAAGAAGCTGTTAGCATAGAACTTAAGGTTATATTTAGCCGTTTTAATTGTAAAATGATGAAATCAAGGTGCCAATCTAGTACTGCGCTTAAATTCATAACCGTCTAGACATCACAGAGGAATGTTCATCATAACACTTAAGTAATAATGTTTTTTCGTAATAGTTCATTATAACAATTAAGTAATAGTTTTTGTTTATGTCATATCTACCTAGCACCACATTAAATGGATCCCTTTTTTCCCACATATCTAAACTATAATTATGAACAGTAATTTTGGAAAGTGAAAGTTTTTCTGTGAAACGTCAGAAAGTTTCCAAGGTTTTATCTGGAATCAAGAAAATATTAAGTTTATGCAAAATAGTCCCATTATATATATATATATATATATATATATATATATATATATATATATATATATATATATATAAAGATCAGTTTAAACTGGCGCCAGGAAAACGTGTTAAATTACATACAAAGAAACTGATAACTTCAGCTTTTAATTGAAACTCACTGATCGATTTAAAGTAAAAAGATTATATATATCAAAGTTCAAAGAGCGGAGACGAAAATCAGACGATTATCTTCGAGGCTTTAATCAACGCCGAAGTGGTTGAGCACCTTATATCCCATGATCTGTTCTCTGACAAGCAGTATGGTTTTCGTTTTGCCCTGTCTACCGCTGACGGCTGACGTGCACACGGCCATGGCTGAATTTGTATTCCAAGCACTTGACAATAACGGAGAAGCTCGAGCTGTGAGTCTTGATATTTCTAAAGCGTTCGACACGGTTTGGCATGTCGGTCTTCTACGTAAGCTTCAGGAATACAGCATTACAGAACAATTATTAAAACAATGATTCCTGTTAAATCGTGAAATGAAGTTTGTCATAAACAGGTTCTTCTCCAGTTCCTTTTATACGAACGCTGGTGTTCCCCAAGGCTCTATCCTGGGTTCTACATTGTTTCTGATCTTCATCAACGATCTTTCTGATGTCATCAGTTCCGAAGTAGGCAACTACGCAGACAACACTACTATTTATTCCTGCCTCAATAGTAAATCCAACATCGCTGTCAAAACTAACCTGGCCCGTTGGTTTCGAAAAGGTTGACTGGGGCAAGAAATGGCTTGTAGACTTTGATGCCTCCAAAACGAAAGTCCTCTCATTCATCCACCACAGAGAACTCTCCCTGACTCCAATCAGAATCGCTGATGCTCAACTCCACGAGAGCGCCTCCCTGCGCTTGCTTGGTCTCACGCTTTCCACTGACCTGAGGTGGAACAACTACATTGAATCAATAGCTTCATCTACCACAAGGAAAGTTGGTTCTCTGTGTCGCGCCTGAAGGTTTTTCTCGCTTGAGTCCATCCTTCAAATCTACGAATCAGCCATTCGTCCTTGCATTGAGTACTGCTGTCATATATGGTCTGGTGCCCTCACTATTCATCTCGAGGTCCTCGTCGACAAAATCCAGAGACGGATATGCAATGTGATAGGTCCTAATCTAGCATCTCGTCTACAGTCACTATCTCACAGACGTACTGTGGCTTCCCTCTGTCTTTTCTACACGTATTTTCCTGGCAACTGCTCTGATGAGCTACTTTTACTGGTTTCTAAATTGCATGAATTTAAGCGTGCTACTAGGTTGGCATCTCGGTCTCACCCTTTCTCTGTCGAAACGGTTTAATGTAGCAGTCTCTCCTACTCCAACAGCTTCTTATCTCGCACTTCCCGTCAGTGGAACTCCCTCTTATTCGCTTCCCTGATAGATATAATCTTCAAATATTCAAATGTAATGTCAATCGACATCCTTTGATGCCTTGATCCTGATCCCAGTCCTTCTCTATATCCTTTCTTCAAACATCCTCTTCACTCTTGTTCTCACTTTCTGTACCCCCTTGCCTGCTAGTAGAAGTCACACTTTGTTTACGGTGATATGCTTAAAAAAACATGGGAGACAGCTTTCGATTAGTTCGACGCCAGTTTGAGATTAGGCCGTGGAAAACAGGAAGAGACAAGACACGTAGCGCAGAATGAGATCGAAGTTAACTAAGATAAAAGAAACTTATCAAAAGTTTGACAGAAAGAAATAAAGAGAAGAGAAAATTGTCATTTATGCCTTTCGAACAACAATGACTTCAACAATAAACATTTGTACTGGAAAAGAGCTAAAAGATGGAACCAACAGACACGATTCAATCCGGACCCTCAAAACCGTTTACTCAGTCTGCTAGATGATGAATTATTTGCACCTTTACAACTGTTTACAGTTGAGCTGGCTAGATGCATCTGTAACTTCTATGCTAACATTTTTTCTCACACTTCTCGCTTGTGGAAATCCCTTCTGGCTCCATGCTTTCCAGCCAAGTTTAACTTGCAAACATTTAAATGCAATGTTAATCGCTAGCTACTGTCCTCCCGATTACTCTTTCTACTCATTATTAAAGTTTCTGTTCCTAATTCTTCCACATCCTGTAACCCGTTGTGTTTCAGGGGCTTTACTGCCTTGCATGAAGTGATACCGATTGAAAAAAAATGCTCAGACGACTAATCCTCTTAAATTCCACCAGTTCAAATATTTACAGCTAGGACCCGCGATGCCACGTCTACAGGGACGAATCATCCTCATTCCCTTCATATTCCACTGGTATGGAACAGGCTTCACTCATCTTCTTCTCAAGAACTGTTACTTTGTTCCAGAGACTCCCGAGAAGATACTTCCCTGAACCCTACAATCTTAATTTCTTCATGTCTAGGGTCGACCGTTATTTATCCTATCCTCATAGTCTGCACTCACTTCCTACTAGTACGTCCATGCAACAACCTCATTCAGTAGGCCTCTATATTGAGTGACTTTTGGGCCATGTAATGGTTGAATGAATCCAAGTGACGATCCAGGTGACCTCTAATCGTGAATGTTGATATTAAATCATAGCGATGAAGAAAACTAACCGAGTTCAGTGCAAGTCGTCTCTGAATGCAAATGTCAATATTTAATCAATTTAGGGATATTAAAATAATTCTATGTTTTTATAGATAAAGTGTCACGAGACAAGCCCCACAGGAGCGGAAAAATAAATTCAGTCACCGGTTGTCTCTACGTTTATCTTTCGTGTCCTGAGAGATAACTGACTCCACGTGTTATCTCAAGTAAACATGTGACATTCAAGCAAGAGGCTTTTTCTTGTTATCTCCAATGTGATAACTTACCTGACATCATGGACAAGTCAGGTTTTAGTAATTTTTACTAACAATCTGACATATTTGTATATGGTTATTTTCTAAGCTTAACTTAGATGTGGCTCAAGGCGAGAATGTATGGGACACCCAGTTAGGATCGAATTCACTAATCAGTCGTAAATTGTTCTAGAGAGACAAGCTTGCTAACCATTACACTACATCGAGGTTCCTTGATGATTTTCTAAGCTTAGTATTAGATGTGGCACAAGGCCGAAAGTATGGGACACCCAGTGAGGATCGAACACACTACTCAGTCGAAACAGATCTAGCAAGACAAGCTTGCTAACCACGTTGAAGAATGATTTTCTAAGCGTAGTTTAGGCACAGAGCCGAATGTATGGGGCACCTAGTGTGGATCGAACGCACTATTAAGTCGTAATTGATCTAGCGAGACAAGTTTGTTAACCATTACGCCACGTCGAAGTACCCTTGTATAATTGTATATGTAACTCCCATTAACAACCCCGACATGTTTGATTAATTGCATATGTAACTTCTATTAACATTCTGACATGTTTGTATTTGTATATAAATGTTGTATTGCACGCACATAATATGGCGTCCTCTTGTTTTTTTTCCGTGTTATTCTATTTTTAGGTCAGTTCAGCCAACCGACTCAGTTAATGCTAGTCAAGTATTGCTTAGCGCAGTGGTTTCCAAACCGTAGGTGCGGCGGAAGAAAATAACAGGTGAATAATTGAAAGGCAATAATAACAGGTGAATGATTGAAAGACAATCAAAGATTTAGAAACAGTTTCAAAATATTCATATGGCAAAAATAAATGATTTCAAAATTAAAAATATTATGTATTACTAGTAATTGTATGCATGAGTCCCAGTAAAAATAATTATTGACAGATTTTATCATTGTGATATTTTTGCATTATATTAAGTATTAAGAATATAGTAAGGAATCGGAGAGCCGAGTTCGAATTCCAATCGAATCCATTACATTAACTTACGTGCTAATACCTTTGGGAAATGTATGAATTCTCTTCTCTCCCCCCCTCCAGCTATGGATAAATAGCAGGACAGAACAGGTTCTCGGACCTTGGATAGCAACTAGTCTACCACAAAAAGAAATGGCAACCTACTGTGGGAAAAAAAATCTGCCTCGTCAGTCATGTATCGAAAGATCCATGACAGCCTAAGCGTGTATCACGCGTGGCACATAACTGACTAACTGAACTAGGGTTCGCAGATCGGAGAAGAGAGTTATCAATAATAATGTTCTAACTTCGAATTCACAGTTATCTCCCTTTAACCCTCTGGCTGTTTTTATTTTTAAGTGTACTTTCTTATCACATAAAATTAGGTGAGGTACAATTAAATTTTCATATTCTTGACTAAGATAAGGATATCATCGACATATCTTAGGTACATAGAGGTTTTTTTTTAAATTTATTAAATATTATTTTCGAGACTAGACATATAAAAATTAATAAAAGAAATGAACCGTTGTACATATATATTATTTTTGTGATCGTAGAATGGAACTTCAGTATTACAAGTTAAAAGTATTTTCCGTAAAATGTATAATAAGGACTAAATAGATCAACTTAAAAAACCAATTCCAAAATAATTCTGTCCTTAAATTTAAATACGAACTTAATAGTAATAATAAAATTCCGTTTCTAGATATATTGTTAAACACTAACAATAATAAGTTTACTATCTCCCCATATAAAAAAACCTACTAGCATAAATTCGTGCACTCTTAAGAGTGAATGTTCAAATGACTATAAAATAGCAATTATAAGTAACCTAATAAACCGTTCAAAAATTAACTCATCTGCAAAACAGATTTTCTACAGTGAACTAAAAATGTAAAACAAACTCTTAATAATAACTTCCCTAATTATATTGTCAACGAACAAATAAAACGTTCTATTAGAAATTTTAATATAAAACAAATAGAATATAATAATTCCTCAAATAGTCCAAACATATTAATCTTTTATATCACAATAAAAGCATTATAAACAGGACGAAAATATCCTAAAAAAAGCTAATAAATACTAATATATCCACCGCACATCCTAATAAAAAATAAAATTAATTATATACCATACTAAATTCAACATATCCAATTTAATAATTCGTAATGACTCCTCCCCACTAATTGATGTATTGCAAGAAACTAACAGTATACATAAATTTAAATGCCCCTTGGGAGATTGTGTCTCCAACAGAAAAAATAATATATATGTTGGTCACACCACAGCTACGGTTGAGTTTTCATATGAATGATGCATCAAACAGCTCTCAACATTTAAAACAGGATGTCTGTCCACATTCGCAACTGAGAAAAATTCTTGTCCAAAATACATATACACTGTTTCAAAATAATAAACATAAACTAAATGTCTTATAGTATTAAAACAAACACTTAATAAAATCAATTATGAATACTGTAGTTGTTTTAAAATGTTTACGGTAGATAGTGTAAAATATCTAGGTTATAAACTAATAACTTTAAATAGTTTTTTTTAAATAGTCAGATATCTCAGTAACTGAGTTGCCTCCCTTGATGTCTATGTTTATGTCATAAAAACTGAAACATTGTATAGTGCATAAGTTTAGCTTTTTTCACTTCACATTAAAAATTTTAATTTTCAGATGATCACAACAATTTTGTCTTAGTAAAAACAAGAAAAATGGACTGAAAATGATATCATACTAATGTCGAAAGTACTCGGAAATAAAATGGATATATATTAATATGGTAATTTTCTTTCTTCCCTTAATAAGGATACTAAGAAACTCGTCCGTATATATATATATATATATATATATATATATATATATATATATATATATATATATATATATATATATATATATATATATATATATATATATATATATATATATATATATATATATATATATATATATATATATGGGATCACGATATATAAATTTTTATATATCAAGAATAATTTTGAGGGAAAGATGTATGTAAAAGTGGAAAAAAGTTTTCATGGCGCGTTTCGTCCTTTAGGATTTCATCGGACGAGGTTTGTTTGCGTTGATGCAACTACACACGTGACTCGCGCAGCACCACGTATCATTGTTCATTGTGTTCTAAAACGATAAGAAGTGTGTAAATAATGAGATTTGGAGATGTCGACGACGCGCGACGGAAAAGGATTCGGGTGTCTGTGTCTGAGTTTTTAAATTTTTCTGATTAAAATGAAGACAATAAAATCTACAAATCTCGAGAAGCAGATTTCGTCCAAAAATAAATGGTTTCCATTTACCTTTATAAACGAACATAAAGAAAATTCGTTGCAATTTGTCGTTCCTAATTTTCATCAGTGACTTTCCTAATATCATCAATTCTCAGCTCAATTTCTATACTGATGAAACATCTAAATACTCCTAACTTGATAGTTAGTCTGATCTGTTCGATAAGGTCAAAGTGGAAGTTAATCTAAAAAAAAACAACTTACAATCTGTTGTTAAATAGGGTAAGGTGTGGCTTGTTAATTTTAAGCCCTTCAAAACGAAACTGCTTTCTCTTAATCGTCTGAGAAAACCCTTTTTATCTTTCATCAGCATAGCTAACATCCAGGAGAGTGACTCGTTGCGTCGTCTCGGACTGACATTTTTCGTTGATATTAGGTTGAAAGCGAATATAGAATTATTTGCTAAGTCTGCAGCTAGGAAAGTTGGTTGACTGAGTCGATATTATATATTTATAAGATTACCATTCGTCCTTGTTTTGAATATTGCTACCACATGTGGTCTGGTGCTCCTGCTATATATTTAGAGATTCTTTATAAAATCTAAAAAAGTATATGCAATATTATTGGTCCTGATCTGGTATCTCAGCTTCAATCTCTTTCCCAAAGCCGTAACAGCTTCCCTGTCCATTTTCTATAAATACTTTCATGGCAATTGTTCTGATGAACTTTTCTCTTTGGTATCTAGATTTTATGAATCTAAGCGCAGTACTTGATTGGCAGCAAGGTCTCATTAGTTTACAGTTGAAATGGCTACATGTAATCGTAAGTTTTAGGCAAACAGTTTCTTCTATAGCTTGTAGTACTTTCTTTCAGCTTCTTGCTTCCCAGTGAACTTTGATCTGCAAAAGTTTAAATGCAATATCAATTGTTATATTTGTTGTTGATTTCAATCATGGTGGGGAATGACCGCAAAACAGTTGCCCCTCCCCTTTTGTAAGCAGAAGCACACAAATGCATGATGGTATTTATTTCCTAGCCAATAAAATAGGCCGGTTTGCAGTTTCATATGACTCAATGTTTCTCTTGTCTAAACTTATTTTTTTGGTGAACGGCAATTTTTAGTTTGTGAACTTTTTGCCATATTACTGTTGATTTTTTTGCATATATTGTTTGCTTTCTTTATATTATTTTTGACCTTTTTTTTTTTTTTGTTATTGCTTATTACAAACTTTGTCAATTCTGTTTGTTGGACAGTTCTGTTACTTATTTTTGCATTTGACCATGACTACACACTCCACATCTGTCTTCTTAATTCTTCTTCTTTAATTGTCTTCTCCCCTCAACATTATATGTTCTCATATTTTCTAACACTCAATAACCCTTTGCTGCATTGCCTTGCTTGGGGAGAAATGATTTGACATAACATTTTAAAGCCTATGTTTTTCCCTTAGAAGCTTTCTTATTTGTTTACCCTTAGAGTAACATGAACACTGAACATGGGTTTTCGTCCAAGTTAGTCTATAATTAGTTATAACAGATGACAAAATGAAGAAAAGTCACAAAATTCAGGAGTGGGTGTAAACCTTGCAGATTATGGAAATTAAGACCGGAAGCGATTCTTTTCTCAATGAATGAATGAAATGAAGCAGGTATTACAGTATGGGGGGAGGGGCTGATGATCTAACGGCGAAATAAATCAGGGGCAGATCAAAACTTACATACAGTTGGGAGAAGGTAGAGACCAGCAAAACCGACATAACGAAATCCACTTTTCCAAACGTTTTCGTGTTTGCTTTTGAAGAAGATTGCCAAATACCACAGGCAACCGCCTATAATTTCTTGACACCAAAAACAGTGATTTGTACAAAACAAACCTTAACTCATTGTTACACTTTTGTGAAACTAGAATTTACTTTCATTAAAACAGGTTATTTTTCATTAGTATGTAATAAGTATGCATGCGTTAAATTAGTATGTATGTGTTAAATTAGTATGTATGTGTTAAAATCTTAAATCATATAAAATTGGTACTTTTACTTGCTCGCTGAAAAAACAGTAGCATGATGAAAAAAGGCCACAAACTTGATAAAAACAATTTTTTATCGTCAAAATGTTCATGTTATTATTAAGAGGAAAGACCAAAGTATTTTTATTATTTTATTAATTTTTAATCCTTTTTAACATGTTCGAAATTTTGGTTAAAAATCTTGTTTTTTTTTTCACATCAGCAGTAGACGTAATATTTAAGATTAGTGTTTTGTGCCATTTTTTCAGGTGAAAAACACATTGATTTGGAAATTCTTGCAAAAATCAAATAATTGTCGAATTTTAATGAGACTTTCAGGACTTATGAATGAAATTATTTTTGAAATTCATTTTTAGAAAATCTTGATAAAATATTTTAAAAATATATTACCTCCCCGCTACCCCTCGCCCTACTTACTTAACTTCATGAAATTTCGAGAAATTGAATTGCAATCTCAAAATTTGTTTTATTAGTTAAAACCATGACTACTTGACGAATGTAAATCATCATTTTTTTTTCAAACTACTACTCATTTCTCGAAAATCTGTTCCAAATCTTAAAATTAAAAAAACAATGACATTATTTAATTAGAAAAGCTTTTAATTGCTTTTATAAATAAGATTTATTAAGGCACTATTTTCTTAAGAAAAAAATTCGATGAATAATGAATTTTTACAAGAATTGTTTTCATTTTATAAATTTTAATTATAATAATTTTTAATATTATAAACCGCTTAAAATTTTACATTACTTCGATCTGGATAGGTGATATTGTTATTAAGTGAAAACTATATTTACGAATCAAAAATTGAAAAGCTCAATAAAAATCGTTTACTCCCAATATTAAAAAAAACATTATTTTTTTAAAAATGTATATAAAATAGTAGGTAACTTGCTCCTGTTTGAAAGTATGGCCAACAATACATGATATAGTCAGAAAATAAGAGCGATGACTATAGTAAATTTAAATTCAACATTCCTAAAATTAGATTCCGGAGAATATTTTCCAACATTTTTATGATTACTGAGTAGTTAGAAATTATATATAAAAGGCACTCACCCGTATTTTCTTAAATTATGTTTTAACAGATAAAGTCTCCGTAAAACAACAGTAAAAGTGTTCTCAGTTTTTATCATGGCCTGTCACGTGATCTACACGTGACAAGCGACAGGGACAAGCGCTTAATCACCGCTACCATCTGTTTTAAAAATCCATTTCTGTGTTATTTTAAACTTAAAATAAATATTATTTTCAAATTCGATTAATTATACTTTAAATTAGCTAATTTTCCTCAAATAGAGTTTTAAAAAAGTATATTTTATTTTTGGAAGATTTTTAAAACCAAGAATTAACTTTAGTTTACAAGTGTGTCAAAAACGGCCGATTTTGTGAAAGCGACTAAAAAGTTGAGATTCCAATCAATATTTGAAATACACCAGAGTATTTTGATGACTGGCAATAGTAAATTTAATTATTTAGCTTTCAATTAAATCTAAAGCGAAAGCTTCGAGAATGCTTTATCATTTTTAAAAATTCATTTTAAACCTTATGTATTAAAAATTCAGTGGAGGTGCCTAGTAAGTGTCATTTATTTTTTAACCATTAACATATTTTTGCGGAAACCTGTATGGTTGGGTGAGAAAGTAAACAGCATACCTATATCTGCAGACAGTCATCTTTTATTTTCCGTGTTCATTCAGGAAACGGACGTTCATAGATCTCTACAACTTCCTATACTTGGTAGCTATTTTTGTCCCCATTACTCCTCTTACCAGTCTCTATTCTACCATCCATTTATACAAGCTCGTTAAGTAAGTGATTCGCTTTTCATCTTCGCCTTTCTTGCCTTCAGTAATGTTATAAAATAAAATAAGACATATCTCGGCTGATTTGCAGGCAAATAAACTAATATGCTCAAGAGCGAGAGCCGGATGTGAACGGGACAAGGCCCCGGCACAAAACGACCATTATCGTCGTTTACGCATAGGCCCGACGCACGAGTTCCGGTCGAAAAATAAAATAATATTTTAAAGCGTTTCTATTTTTCGGCCAATAAAAATGCTTCCCTCCTAATTATACTCGCATCGTTTTTCGAGCCTGTTAAGCCATAAAAAACGCCTCACACGAGGAAGTACAACAGCAGTCAATAGGAGGCCAGGGAAGAGACCTGTCACGTTCAGTCAGCAGCAGTCAGCAGGAGGAGCGCCACGCCAACCAGTGAGAACTACTATGAGAGATCAACCCAGATCGGAAGCCGGCTTATGAACTATGCCACAAGGTAGCTGTCCCAAAACCACACGTTCCTATTGAAATAAATCACGTAAATCTATTTCTGCTGTTGTCGTATTTCTTTCTTGCAGCCATACGCTTGTCTATAACAGTAATGTTCTATGCGTATCAAATTCTCCAGGTTCTCTTTCCTCATTATGTGTCCCATAAATTTCAACTTCTTCTTTTCACAGACGGCAATAAAATGGATACCATTACAATTTGTTTGGTCCTCGAAAGGCTGATAGTGACAACTATCAAGCTCAAAGGATAGCAATGGAAATTTTTATATAAATGCGAGAATTTACTCTTAATGAAATTACTTTTCTTTGAAAAAAATATTGAACAGATTTTTTTCTCGAAACGGCTTCAACAACTCTTATTCGAAAATCATTTCCTTGAACGAGTAAAAAAAATAATCATATGACACACTTAAAATACGCAGAAAAATATATTGATGAACTCAAATCGGACATGGAATAATTGTTTAATGCAGTAGTTAAAAGCCAAAAAACTTGCGTCACCGAAAATAGTTTTACTTTCCTGGTACTGTCCTACGGAACATATTGTTAGCTTGGTCTAATAAAAGGTTGCAATGGTGGCATACAGTAAGAATCGAACTTTCGACACTCGCGAAAACTCCGCAAGACAAGCCTTCCAACCGCCGTTCTGTTGCATGTGCATATTAGTTCTTAAGTTTATTTTAGTCTGGCAAAAAGTTTTAATCGTTGAGCTCTAAATGAGGATAGATCTCACTATTAGTGAATCGGTCTCTGAGATAAGCTTACTAACCATGGCTTTATAGATATCTCTACTTTTAAAGGCGAAGGGAATAACGTTGCATTATGCTGGGCGGTTTAAATTCAGTTTTTGACAGCTATTTACTGTTATCACTTTTTGGTTCTGGGGATTTTATCACCTTGTCTGCCAACAGACACTCCCCGAACAAGCCGACTTCTTAATTTCCTTCAACTATGTGGCGCGCGCTCTCGTGCACATATACACACACACAGATATAGAGACACAGACACACCTACGCACACACGACAGTTAAGTGCATAAATGGTTTCCTCTTTTGTTGAGCTCGTAAATATAAACTATTTTCGTGATTCTTTCATTTTTCTTTAAATATGCATAAAAATCTTCCAAATGCTGAATTCATTTATTTTGAAAGTCCTCAAACACAACCTCTACAAAGTGGTGCACTCATCCGTTACAGTGTAATAACTCTTCGCTACAAGGGATTAAAATAAATTTGTATGTGAATGAATTATTTTATAATTCAGCCAATTATGTAATTATTAATGTTGGATAACTTAATTTTGAGAATAAATGACGTGTGCGTTAGTGTGTGTGTTTGTGTGTGTTTGTGTGTGTGTGTGTGCGCGCGCGTGTGTTTTCGTCTAAGAGACGATTCACGAAGATATTTTAAAATAGAAGTTTGAAATAAAGAGCTAACATTACCTCTTTTTACTATAAATATTTTTTCGAAAACAAATTGACAAAAGGGTGACAAACTGTAAAAAAACAGATCTATCAGTCCTACCTTATTGATCGAAGTTGAGATCACAGTGTTCACAACTCTGAACTCCAGTTAGTCGTAATCTCCATAATCTTTCCATGGTTCTACAATATGTACTATATACGGTTTTGAATTTAAAATTGTCCTTTTCATAGACTGCTTGCCAACAGAACTCATCCTGTCCTGCCGGAGGGAGCAAGGGTATTTTAACAAGCAGTTAGCTATTACGCCACCTGCACATTCTAACATGCATATAACTCTTACATTCTCCAAAAAATCTGTTTATAATAAAAAAAATGGTGATGTATTCAAGAGGCACAATTGTATAAAATATTCGTTTTATTTAAGCGATCACCAAGAAACTAATCGATAACGGAATGTGAACTAACATTACAGCAAGAGTGTCGGCAATTGCAATTAGACAAAATTTCTGGTGGTCTTTCTTTTTTTATGTCGTATCCTATCAGGACGTAGGCGATCATAGCTCTCCATCCCCCCTATCCTTGTAGCTCACGTTCTGTCATCCACTTGCTTAAGCCCGTTAGCTATGTCACTCGTTGTTTTCCTTTGTCTCTCTTTCCCTCTATCCACGCTGTGTCAGATTCTCCAAGCCCTCATTTCTCATTACATATCCCAGAAATTTCAGCTGCCTCTTCCTGATGTTAAGTATAAGCCTCCTCTTGTTTGCATCCTCTCCAAGACCTCATCGCTGCTCACACGCTCGGTCCATGATATCCTCAGCATCCTTCTGTAGAACCACATCTCCGTCGCCTCGAGTCTCTTCTTCATCTTTGAGGAGACCGTCCAACATTCGCTGCCGTAAAGGAGGACAGATGTCACGTAACAGCTCAGTACTCTTTTTTTTTTTTGTTACCAAAGAGATCCTCCTCCTCTCGCAATACTCGCAATGTCCAGCTTTTGGAATGCGTCATTAGCCATCCCAATACGTCTTCGAATCTCAGTGTCGCACTTGCCGTCCTCTGTCAAAATACTTCTCAAATATTTAAACTTCCGCTCCTGCTTGATTTTAGTGTCCCCAGCCTGCAAATCGCATTTTGGGCTCATCATTTTACTGATGGTCATGCATTCTGTCTTCTTGTAGTTTATTCTTAGTCCCTTCTTCTCGCCCTCCTTCGCTACCTCTGTAGAAGGTTTTCTAATTTCTTTTCCATGTCTGCTATCAGTAATGTGTTATCTGTGTATCTTATATTGTTAAGATTGTGGCCGCCAATGCTGAATGCCGATAGGATTTCCAATTCTTTCAGAATTGCCTTGTTGTATCGGTTGAATATGTACGGTGAGAAGATACATTCTTGCCTTACGTCCCTTTCTATTTTTGTATATTCGCTAAACTTGTCCCTTATGCGCATGCATGCTGTTTGCTGCCAGTATAGGTTCCCGAATATATCAAAGTTGTTGAGCAGTTCCAACCAACAGATCTTGTGGCGTATTTTGTCGAAGGCCTCTGCGTAGTCTATAAAACATAGGTACACGTCCTATTGCTCTTTCTAATAACATTCTGAGTATGAATATCGCGTTCCTTGTTCCGGTGTCTTTGACGAATCCGCACTGTTCTTGCCCTATCTCTGTCCTGATTCTGCTGCGCTCTCTATTCATCACAATATAGATGAGGTTCCTTAATAAGTTTTTCGTAAAAGAATTCCCAGGTTGTAAGGCCGGTTAGATGAAATAAAAAGTCTTCTAAAATTGTTGTTGGTACATATGGTGAATGAAACAAAAATATCAAGAGGTATTATCACCAAAAGTTCTTATACTTCGAATGGTGAGAACTCCTTCCTCAACTTCAACAGCCAAAGTGAAAAACAGAACACGGACGTAGTTGTAGATAAGTCTCATCACATGATTTACATTTTAGTTTTACCGTAAAACGTTTATTACTTCAGTGTTTTATTTTTACCTAAATTAATTACACAACCTGTTTCTGTGAAATTTGCAGAAAATATTTTTGCATTTAGTCTAAAAACTGTTAAAATTTTGTGCAAATGCTATTTTTGTTAGTCATTTTAAATGTTAAACTGGTAATAAAAGTATAATTAGCACAGCAGTAGTTATGAGAGTGAGATTTTACTAAGCATGTGTTCATTCACTTCTACGCTACCAATATCTGTGATATGCCAGAACGGTGCTGATAGTTAGCAACTGACCAGAGTCCAGTATTTGGATAAATGCCTTTTCCAAGTGATACCCAATTAGTTCTACCAGGAATAAATAAATACTAAGAGAAAACATATTCTCCAGCAATTTCTTTTTTAAAATTTTAGTTAATTAGTAGGAAAAGAAAAAAAAAGAAAACACTAGGTTTGAAACTGATAACTGGTTTGGTATTGTTTCGTTTATTTTCTTTTATGTCATATCAACCTCAATGGTTTATTTAATGCCGACAAGATTTTTAGGAAGTTTCGTATGAATAGAATATGTATTCTTTGTAAGAAATCAGTTTGTGCATCAGGTTTCATACTGGTAATATTTTTATTTTAAAAAAATGTATTGCTGGTATTTTTACGATAAAAATGTAACCTTTCATAGTGTTAAATGGTTAACCCCCAGATGGTACCCTAGGTGCTACCCACTAGGTTCAGCAGTTGAGGTGGTTTCATGCTAGTCCAAACCAGCCGATTAGAATCCTTGCTGCCGGATATGGTTTATTGTCATACCCAGGGTGGCCTGATAACTTTATCATATAACTGCGAAACCATTCCTTCTTAAATACTTTTATTACGAACAACACTATTAAAGTGACATGCATGGAATAAAATCTGTATATTAATATCGTAGAATCTAGCAAAATTTCTACCTACTCAGAAAAAGAAAATATTAAATCAGGTTTCACTCACTTCAAAAGATCAAAGGGGTAAAAGTGTAACAAAACTCGAAAAAAAGAGCTTGTCTGTCAGTGTCTTTCTTTCGTCTCCACCATTTCTCCGTTATCCATTTTTCTTTGCTTTTCTTTTTTTTTTCTCTCTCTTTTTAATTTTATTTTTTACACCTTTCTAAATTTTTCCCTTGCTTTTTGAAATTCTATTCTCGTGTGGAAACGTGCAGATAGGCAATTAATGATTAGTTACGTGTGAAGAATTGAAAGGGACACTTTTCCTAGAGCGCACAGATACTACACAGAGTCACAGGCAGCAAACATTTTTATCCCAGTACACAGTTACTTTAACTCTTGCCAGAAGTGCTGATCCATATGTAAAATGTCGTTCTCTTTTTTTATGGGTATTTTACTAGTATCTATAAATAGAACAATGTTTAATACATTCGTGTCACTGATAATCATTGTTTAGTACACCAACTGCCTATGTGGATGAAGTAGTAGTTTCAGCGGGAAACATTATTTTTGTCAACCAGAATAGCCTTGATATACTTCAAACGAAATGAAAAGAAAGGAGAAATATGTGTTGCTATCTAGTAAAGTGGAAGAATGAACACAGCGGCATATTATCTAGCTTAAAGAGACAGTTTGTTGATAACAAAAGACTCAGGCAGACAACATGGCCTGGTATGTCTACTCACTTGACCTGAACTGACATTTCATGTGTCACTTTGAGACCATCACAACACATTTTTTTAAATAATTCCTAAAAGTCTTTCTTTCTTTCTTTCTTTCTTTCTTTCTTTCTATCGTGCTCACTATTTTTAATCAATCATTCTTTTTATTGTTTTTTCTTTTTAACCTTCTTTTTTTATCACTCTTTCTTGCTTTTTAACATCATTTCTTTCTGTCTATCTTTTTAATCACTGTTTCTTTTTTAATGATTTTACTTTTTTTCTTCTTTCTTTTTTTTTTTCTTATCGTTTTGCTTTGTATTATTCCTTCTTACTTTTTACCGATTTTGCTTTTTTTATCGATCTTTTTTGTATCGATTTTTTCTTTCTTTATTCTTTTTTTCTTGTGCTTCCTTTATCGTTCTTTCTTTTTATCATTCTTTCTTTCTTTTTTACCGATCTTTTTTACCGATCTTTTTTATCGATCTTTCATTTTAATTTTTATTTCTGTATCCTTCTTTGTTTGTTTGTTTCTTTTTTTGTTTGTTTCTTTGTTTCTTTCTTTCTTCGACTTTCTGGTCATACTAACTGTCGACCCATGACGCTAAAAATCACTACTTTTCCCACCGACCACTCGACGCGCCCTGATTCTGTCAATGCATTGATAAACTACACCCGTTTTACTCAAGCACTCAACAGCTGCTTTCTCTTTTAGGCTGCAAACGCTTACTGAGGCAGCCATTTTCTGACAAAAATCTACAAAGTAGTTATAAATGTAAAGTTTGAAATTATTGCATTTTTTTTCTGGTTACTCGATAATATTTGAACATAAAAGTTAATGTTTATGTTAATGTACTTTCTTACTTTTTGGGAGTCATTCGGCCTGTTTGAATACTGGCTTAAATATGGTGCATATTTTTTTATGGCGTATCTTCTGCTTTTCCGTAAGAAAGCGGACGTGACATGATCACCAGACTTTAACATGACCAATTGACACGCAGAAAACAAATACTACAAAAACAACGGAAACTTTTAAGTCGAAACATATCAGTTTTCAAAAAAAAAGAAATAATTAAAAATGTATCTTTCTATACTGTGTTTGCTTTTTATCCTTTAAAGAAAGAAATTAAAAAAAAAAATTTTTTTAAATTTAAAAGAAAGAAATAATTAAAAATGTATCATCTTTCTATACTGTGTTTGCTTTTTATCCTTTAAAGGAAGCTAAAATAAATCCACGAGACACAACAATAATGCTTCCACTGAGTATCACTTCTCTACAACGAGTATCGCTAACATTATCAACATCTCACTCATGTTGCCAATAAAGAATCAATCAATATTTACAGTTATACCTTTGGATAAACTCGTTTTTCTCTATCTTAGGAAAATATGGCTATCCATTGACAAGAAGAATTAGATAACATTGCAAGTGTTTTAATATTGATACCGATCATTTTATTTAAAATATTAATCTGACCGTGATCCCAACGGTAACAGGTTTTGATGTCATCAGTCATTGCACGAAACAGACACTCAGTTTTTTTTCTAGCTGTCACCAACAGTAGTGAACAAATAGATATGCTGAGCATTACACTTATATCGTGAGGGTTCCAACTGAAAGTGAGTCAATATTAGGAAATACTGATCGTACCTTGGCCAAAATAAAGTATATAATAATAATAATAATAATAATAATAATAATAATATGTCAACATTAAAACTATAGGAAAGTGTGCAATAATAATAATGATAATAATAACAGTAGCAATCATAACAAAAAAATGCGAGTGGTCGAAGAGAAAGTAGAAAGAGTCTGAACAGAAGAAGAAGAAGGGAGGAGGAGGATTTTAATTAGAAAAGGAAAGTAGACATAGAATATGTGCTTATGAAAGAAAGAAAAAATTGACGGTGAAAGAGAAAAGAAAAATTGTGTTTTTAAAGAAGGTTGTTATTAGAAGAACAAAGAAAAGCTGTGTGCTTAAGGAGGAAGAAAAAGAATGCAAATGAAAAGGATAGAAGAAAAAGAGTGAATGCTTATGAAAGAAGAAGGTTTGAAAGTAGAAAAGGAAAAAGAATGTTTGTATAGAAGAGGTAGTGGCAATGACAGTCGAATTTATTACACCTGCGAATTGGTCTAATCAACTCATCACAAAGCCCATTGATATAAACTCATACTTAATGGGAACAACAGGCTACATCGCATCGATATCCCCGAGAATTGATGTCACCGGAATACAACTAGGAAAACAGGAAGCTGGTGGAAAGCACTATCGGAATGGGCAACACTGGATCCTATAATACATGTGAACCGTACGTTGTCGTGTACAACCTATTTCATTATCAATGGAGACTAGATACACTACTTCAAGACAATGACATCTTTCTGCAGAACAACGTCGCTTGCCAGACTGCACGTGTTTTATAAGAATGGTTTCGCAGTCATAAAGCTGATTTCATTCTATTGACTTGGTTAGAAAACTTCTTACAACTCAATTCCATTGAGGACTTACGGGATGTTTTGGACTATAAGAAATTGAACCCGTAGCACCACCACCACGTAACTTTCAAAAGTTAAAGGTTCCGATGTTAAAATTTTGGAACCAGATCCTTGAAGAAAACTTGTCGATAACGAGTAAGAATTGTTTTACGAGCAATGGAGAACCAATATATTATTAGGCAGGTGAACATATTATTTCGGCTCAATATATATATCACAGTGGAGTAATGGATAGCGGCTCGGATCGAGGAATTGGAGAACAGAGTTCAAATTCCAGTTGAATCCGTTGCATTCACTTACGTGCTAATACCCTTGGGAAAGGTATTAATCCTCTTCTTCTCCCCCTAGCTATGGGCAA
>CAHIKZ030003812.1:775000-877500 GCA_903632075.3 Acanthosepion pharaonis
TCAGAAAGCAACTCTTTTATCATATGGGTTTTCTGCTCCAGGAAAACCACTTCTGGAAGCCTCCTACAAAGTTTCGTACATGATTGCCGGAGAAAAGAAGCCCCACATAATAGGGGAGACCCTCGTGAAACCCTGTGCGATGGCAAAAATTGTGCTGGGAGAGGAGGCCGCGAAGCAACTAAGTCAGGTGTCCTTGTCCAACGACACTGTACACCAGGGAATGAAAGACATGAGTCAGGACATAACAACCCAAGTTGTCAGCGAGATTAAACAAAGTCCTGCAAAAATCAGCCTGCAGATCGATGAATCAACTGACGTGTCAAATCACAGTCAATTGCTTGTATTTGTACGATATGTACATGAAAAGAATATCAAGGAAGAGTTTTTATTCTGTGAGCGACTCGAAACAGCAACCAAAGCAGTTGACATATTCATGCTTATCCAATCTTTCTTTGATCACCATGAGCTGGCATGGGATTTGATTGGGTCCATTTGTACGGATGGCGCACTTGCCATGATTGGCAAAAAATCTGGATTCATTGCTATGGTCAACGAGAAAGCTCCAAATGTGCTCACCACACACTGTGTTCTAAATCGCCAAGCTCTGGCATCCAAAACATTGCCAAAGAAACTTAAAGAGGCGATGGGAATAGTTGTTCAGTCAACTTTATTCGTGGACGTGCATTGAATCAGCGGCTGGTTAAAAAATTCTGTGACGACATTGGAGCGAAACACGGAGTGTTGCTGTACCACACAGAGGTACGTTGGCTGACTCGTAGCAGTGTTTTCACACATGTAGTGGAACTTCGGGAAGAAATTCTTGATTTTCTCAAGCATCAAAAACCCCCTCTAGCAAATCATTTTAAAGATGAGCATTGTTAGCCTGGGATATTTGGCTGATATTTTCAGTCTTCTCAATGATTTGAACACATCAATGCAGGGAAGGGATGTGGACATCATTCAAGCCAGAGGAGAAGTTGTCACATTCAGAAGGAAATTACCTCTCTGGAGTCGCCGTGTTGAAAGCGGGAAGCTGGCAAACTTTCCAGTCCTTTACAATATCCTTATTGGAGATGTTAAAAACACTATCTGTAGGAATAATTGAAGAAGTCAAGATTCATTTGGAAGTTCTAAGTACAAATTTTGAGGGTTACTTTTCAGATATTGATGATATTAGCATGGATTCGATTTGGATACAAAACCCTTTCTCCGTTGATATATCGAGAATGAGTGATAACGATTTATCAAAGGATCATTTCATTGAATTCCAAGAAGACCCAAGAAAGAAAGCTGATTTCGAAAGGGCTGGGATGGATGTTAAGCAGTTTTGGTCTGAACAAATCTCTGCTTATCCAAGTTTGGCAATTAGGGGCAATGCATGCTTTGGTTCCCTTCACAACTACATATCTCTGTGAAACATGATTCTCTGCATTATTAAATCTGAAATCAAAATGGAGAAAGCGAGTTGATGTGTCAGATGACATGCAAGTAGCTTTGTCAGTAACTGTACCATGATTCCATGCTTTGATTGCACAAAAACAACAGCAAATATCTCACTAGATTAATAAAAGTCTGTTTTATTGTAGTCGAGATACTAAAAAAAACTTTCACATTTATGTTCTCTTCTTTTTACTTGTGTAATAAAACTGAATTATAATTTTATTTTGCTTTCAGTAAAAAAAATATAATAAAGTTATCAATGCCTATGGTGTTTTTTCATGTTCTATGCCTAGCAATGTAAAATACAGTAATATTTGGAAGACATACTGGCAAATAATAGGATTGGTGATAATTATTTCGACAGTCAAGTAAAGGGGGTATGGGACCATATGGGACAATCCATTGGGAGTTTGGAATCATCAAAAGGTTAAGAAAACCTGATAAACTCTTTTCGCAAATATCGTCAGTACGTCAGCAGTTGACCTGCAGAAACGAAAGCCATATTACTTGTCTGAGAAAAGGCTCTGTGATGAGAGATGATGAAAAAGTTCAGCATTGATTAAGGCCTCTAAGAGTCCCCAAAAAGAGGCCGATAGTTGAAATGATCGCACAGCTAACCAGAGTTCTTAACAACTGTAACAACAGATGATGACTTACAGCAAGCAGAAAAGCAGGAGGCAGTGAGGCATTTGTTATATAGCTTAGAAAGAACAGGAGTCAGTTCGGGGGCACACTTCTTAATGACTATTACAGGGATACCATCGGGTCCACATGCTTTGTGGGAATAGCAAAAACCATAGAAGACATTATATGCATATCACTCCACAGAGACTCACTTCTAGGATGGATGTTAGGCAGGAATATTTCGGATGAGTCAAGAGTAGAGTTTGAGGAGAATTTACGGGCAAAGCATTCAGATTTATAAGCAGAGGATGATAACAACTCATATTAACTGAAGAAGGAAAGATTAGAAACCTTACGCTTATTTAATACGCTATTACAGAGATGCCAGTAATCGCGAGAGCCAAAGATTGTTAGAGGCTATGCAGTGATTCATTCTCTCGGGAAACAGGGACTTTGCTCCTTCGATGATTCGCTTACATTTATTGCGAGCAGCAAAGAATAGGTGCCTGTTGTGACGAGAGCTGTCACGCTGGTATAACCAAAAATAGTGGTTACTGTGTGCTATAGCAGCCGAGCATACTGGTGTGAACCATGGAGAGGATTAAGGTTTCATATGGTATTTTCGAGAAGGGATGAAAGCTTCCATATTGGTTTTGAAGAAATCTCAGTGGCACAATTTTTAATTGGGACTTTAAAGATGTCAGTCAAATCCTTGCAATCTTCACATCCTTACGTCCTCCTATTGTGTCCATATCGCCTACCTCATTCAGTAATCATATACCTTGAATAAAAGCTTATGTGGCGCTAAAATTTCCCAGGCCAACCCATTGCTTCAAATTTGACTAAATGACCAAACATCAGAATTGTTTTAGTAGGAAATAGCCTTTAGGTCGATCCGAAAACTTTTCAACGTCTCCTTATATATATATATATATATATATATATATATATATATATATATATATATATATATGTAGTCATTCACATACTAACCTGTTTCGCTGTATTGCAGCTCATCGGTGTGACTAGACATCTCTAAGCTATCGGTGTATGGCAGAGAAATGGAAATTTTAACGTATTATATACGTATGTCTACAAATGCCTGTAGCCAATAGCGCGCAATTCACAACTGGAGAGCGATGCATTAATAGCAAGAGCAGCCACTGTTTTTTTTCTAATTACCCTCTCTCTATAGCGCTCAATCGGCAAACAAGAACATAGTCAATCACATACAAGCTTACTTCCAAAAAATTAATGATTTAAATTAAATGATTTTTAAATTCAAAAATTAAATTCTTCGAGGACTTGTCCTTATAACTAGTGTAAATATTAAGCCCTCCAAAAAATAATTTTTAGAAATTGCATAAATTAAATAAATGTGGTGTAACAAATGCAAAAAATATTTTAACATTTTTTTAAAAAACACAGTAATTGCATATTTGATTTTAGCAAGAATTTCAAATCAATGCATTTTTCACTGCAAAAAGACGCTCAAATTTCCCGTACTAATTTATGGTCCCCTGTCGACGCCAGAGAAACAAGATATTTAACCAAAATTTCGAAAGTTCTAAAAAGGATTAATAAATATAATTTTTACATGAAAATAAATTTACTTTGACTTTTAATAACATGAAGGTTTTGATGATAAAACTTAATTATTAATTTGGGGGCATTTTTTTCATCATGGATGCACATTTTTGCCTAATCTAAATACCCTTCTTTCTCTCTTTCTCTCTCTCTCTCTCTCTATCTCTATATATATATATATATATTCTCTCTTTCTGTCTGTCTGTCTGTCTCTCTCTCTCTCTCTATATATATATATATATATATATATATATAGAGAGAGAGAGAGAGAGAGAGAGAGAAAGAGATACATACATACAGTTCAGGGGAACATACAATTTTTTTATTGTATTTAGAACATACTTTTCATATAATTAATTTTACATAGATGCCTAATAAATAAATATGCATAAAAAACAAAAATTTTGATTTAATAGAAATAAATCCACTTCATCCATTTTAACGGGTGAAAAAATATTTGTACAATACAAAAAACAATACATAATCTTCATTTAATACTTTGTAGAATAGCCATAATTCACTTCTCCAGCAACCAACCTTTTCTTGTAATTCTCAATTAATAATTTACAAATTTTAGTTGGTATTTTGTTCCATTCTTCTTCGCATATGGTTTTCATATCCTGGATGTTTGTACATGAATGTTCAAATAATGCCACAAATTTTCGATTGAGCTTAAATCTGGAGGTTGACGTGGCCATTTCAGGATATTTACATTATTTTCAGCAAGCCATTTCTTCGTAGATTTTACAGTGTGCTTAGGATCATTATCTTGTTGGAAGATCCAATCAGGAGGAAGTTCAAGGTTTTCAACCAAAATCATTAAATTTACTTCCAATATATTTTGATATGCTGCAACATTCATTCTACCATCTATTGCTGATATGTTGCCAGTACCTTTTGCAGAAAAAACATCTCCAAACCATGATGCTGTCACCACCAATTTTCACTGTTGGGACTGTGTTCTTTTGTTTGAAGGCATCACCATCTTTCCCCCAGAATTACGTCCAAACAACTCAGTTTTGGTTTCGTCTGTTCATAATACTCTTTCGCAATCCTTTTGTTCATATAACATATATATATATACAAGAAAACGATATGTTTAATGTTATATATCTAGAACAATTTTAGGAAAATCTATAACAGTGTAAAAAATTTTCGTCTTATGTAATTCATCCTTTCATCGAACTAAAGCAATGGTCACCACATATGACCAATGTTGATGGCTCATGTAAGCCGAAAGCTTAGATCGACGACCAATAAGGAAATATCCAAATATTGGATACTTTTTGTCTTTATTTTCTCTTGAAACTAAAGCCATTATACGACGTTTGGAAAGGCTCATGATAAAGCATAATAGACATTCGTTTGTCTATATATATATATATATATATATATATATATATACAGGGTGTTTAAAAAAATTTGATATCCTTTGAGATGTAAATATCACAGAAAGTACATGATTAAGGCAAATGAAATTAAAAAGTATTAATGCTGAAGATCATAAGATTTATTCTTCCAAATCTGAATGAGAAATTCAAAAGCATGTGGATTATGTGAACGATTTCACAAATGTTCAATATGCACACCGCCTGAGACACGGCATTTTTATACCTGGAAAGAAAAAGATTAAAGATTAAAGAACATAAAAATACAAATAAGAAAAACACAAAAACATTACGACATAAAAACATAAAACAAACATTAAACATAAAGATGCTATTAAAATTTGAAGTCATTTGAAGGAGATCTAACAAAGTTATTAGATTGCGAAATGATATCAATTTTTTTGAAACACCCTGTATATATATATATAAAGGTACCTAGGTCCTGCAAAAAAAAAAAAAAAAAAAATGGTCATACAAAAGAAATTTATTTTCTTTCGATATATATATATATATATATATATATATATATATATATATATATATATATATATATATAGGAAAAGATATATATGTTATATATCTAGAACAATTTTAGGAAAATCTATAACAAAGTGGAAAAATTTTTCGTTTGACGCGTTTCATCCTTTCATCGAACTAAAGCGATGTTTAAGTTGATATGATTACACATGCGCATAAGGTGATGTGAAGTTTTGTTAGGTTTCTTAGTGCATTTAAGTGTTTGTTTTGTAGAGTTCCTTTATTGTTTGTTTCTTTTGTTTCCTTTCATCGAATTCTGTTTAAGAGCACTCAACATTTGCAGCCCACAATATTTACATGAAGAGGAGAAATACATTGAAAATACTTTACGCTTCTCCAGTAACCTAACTATTTCATATTGAACATGCAACAAAAGGCTCATAAAATATTTCAAAAATAGAAGAATGAAAAATTCTGATAAAACCAACGAATCTATCGCAACTACAATTGAAAAGAATTTATCTTCGCTTAACATAAAATTTCTTACCCCTATTTCTAAATAAAAGACTTATTTAATAGAAATCAAAATAAGCTGAAACTTGGAGGAATTTATTATATTCCTGTAATAATTGCGACAGGGAATAAATAAGAGAAACCTCAAGAAATTTAATTAAAATATTATATTAACCCAAAAGGGATTTTTTTACGATTCAACACACTCTATCCATTAATTGATCACTATAATGTGTGTAACCATAATTTTCATTTTAAAAGAAGCTCCGTTAATTAAAAGTGAATACAATTTACTAGGATGAAGATATATAGAAAGTGATTTAATTACTAAATCATCCACAGTAAATTTACGTCCAAGTTCTTACAACATTTCAACTTTCTCGGCAGATCTATTATCACAATGTGGGATATTTAATAACAAAAGGGATAAAAACATAAACAAAAAGAAACTAAAGGAAATCAGCTGGCCTATATACCCAAAATACATATTTAAAAAAAAAAATTTAAAGTTTCGGCATGCCCTCTCCTTCATACGCATGTGTAATTGCATCAGTGTAAACATTACTTTAGTCCAACAAAAACGCGTCACACGAAATTTTTGTCCACTTTGTCATAGATTTTCCTTTCTTTTCTTTCTCTCTCTCTCTCTCTCTCTCTCTATATATATATATATATATATATATATATATATATATATAAATATAATTATTAGTCATTGATAGTTCACAGCGGAACAAGGCTTTTTTTTCCAAAATCCTTTCATGACGACTGTGACTGTGTTATTCTTACCAGTTAGAAAATGAATAGACTAAATAGAGGGGTTCCCACTATTTAATATCTCCATTTTCTGTTGTTTTCTTTTTTTTATGCGTTCTATACCCTTTTAACATAACAAGCAACCTTTTACTCCATCTGTTATCGTTTCTTATTGCTATTCGTCCAGCTCACTTCCATTTTTGTTCTTTAATCACGTTTATAATATCTGTTACTTTCGTCTGTTTTCCGTACTATGCTAACATTTTTCTAAGATTTAAACCTACTATTGTCTAACAATTCAACCATATTGGCAAGTTAATTGTTATAGCCGTTTTCTTACAAAGAAACATTCAGCATTCATTGGCCAAACAGTTAACATTGCTGTCAGTTGAAATTTTTAAAATCTTTCTCTTAATACAGTGTTTTTTCCAAGAAAATAAGTTTTTTGGGGTCTAATAACTGCTATAGTTATTTGTAGTACTGATGGGCAGTTTCATTTCTATCTTTTAGATTAACGTAGTATGGAAAATTATTATATTGATTATATCATTAATTACCTTTTTAGTAACACGTTCTGTTCATTTCAGTTGTTGCTGCCGTTAAATGTCTTCAGGTTATGCGCTTTTTGTTATTTAGTCAAGTGCTTTGTTTGTGATTTTGTAATGAAAATCTATAAAATTTAATGAAAGAGTGTTATCTTTAAAAGCCAGAGGATTTCTTTCAAGGTGCTTTTCATCTCACTATTCTTTATAAAGACTGTTTCATTTAGACGGATCAAAGACAGCAGTAAATAAATCAGTGTTATTGTGGAAAATTTAATTATCTCTCTATTGGATCATGTTATTTAAGTCAAGGCAATTATGTGTGAAAAATAATATCGCCTAAATATCCGCCAAGGCATCGGCGGCATACCTCCACTCGATGGTCAACATTTTTTTATGACATCTCTGCATAGCTGCTTCTCGATCTCACCAATATGCTTTATTATCTCATCTTTCAGATGTTGAATTGTTTGCATAGACCTTACTTTTGAGATGACCCCAAAAGAAGAAATCTAAAGGCGTCAAGTCGAACGATCGTGGTGGCCAATTGATTTCGCTGCTTCGAGAGATGATGCGACCTGGGAACTTCTCATCGCATTTCTGTTTGAACGTCCATTTTAGTAATAGCTTCGATAACTTTAACACGTTGTTTGGTTGTTAATCTTTCCATGGTTGAAGTTGTCAAAGACATAAGTTGTTAAATCTGAAAGAAAAAGAAAAAAATCATTAGACGTTTAAAGTTAATTCAAATTTAAAATTAGTCCAAGAAGTTATTAGAACATCCTTTATCTCTAGTTTTCGTAAATTTCTTTCCACTCTTTTTATATTTACTATTTTAATGTTCTCGCCTGTCTGAATTATATCTATTCTTGGACTTATATCAATTCTTCATCTTTTTTGTATTATCTTCTTTTCAAATATTGATGCGGTCTAAAAATAAGTAGTCATTCGGTAAAGCCCATTTTTATATCGTAAAGAGGCAACAACGCGATTATTATAGCAAAAAAAGAAAAGAAAAGAAAAAGAGATTAAAATGGTAGCTGATGCAGATCCAATGAGAAGAATGATGAAGAACTCTCCATAGTTATAATCTTGCAGACCAATAACAAAATATGGCCGTGCAGAATAAAACAAATGAATATATCTTTGCTGATGATCAACATGGTTAAGCGCATTCTGAAATGTCCGAGTGTGAAACCACATCTTAATTGCATTTGTTCCCAGGTCCACCCTGATCCGAGGCTGTTAGAACATTTTAGGGCCTCAGATATTGACAGATAGTGAAACCACAAACACCATGTAAGTATAAAAATAGATTTTTATAGTGAAATTACAAACAATACATTTATAAAAAATTACCAACGATACATATTTATAGCAGAATTACCAACAATAAATTTTATAGAAAAATGACCAACAATACATTTTATTTGTAGTTATATCCATACAACTATGTTCCAAATACTTGGATTTCAGTATTAAGTAACCCATAGAGGTGTTGATATGCCGATAAATAAAATCAACCAAACCAAACCAAACCAAACCAAACCAGACCATAGCTTCACTGTGAATACCCTTCAAATTTTATTACAAGTTTATCACCTTGCTGGGCGTTAGCAGGAGACGTAAAATAGGAAATTTTAGGAACGACCAACTACTGTTGCTGTAGTCTCCCATCATTTCTAGCCTCTAAACAAAATCAAAGAAGCATCATGAAAGAACACTTTCAAAGCATTAATCCATATAATATCTTACAGTTTCCTAAAGAAATCAAACTGTATTCTAAAATATAACTTCAACAAAACTAAAACATTAAACACACATATCACCACCTCTTACAATTAAGCCCACAAAAACATGTATATGCACAAAATCTGAGTATCATCTACCATGTATTCAATTGTGAAAACAGAATGACATATATTTTTATTACTTCAAAACTCCCAAGAAAATTAAATTTTGGCATTAAATGACCCATAAGAAATTGATATGCCGTTTAACAAACAAAGAAATTATGAAACGTCTGACGAAGACGTAACAATGGAAGAAGAATAGCCTAACTACAACAAGGAAGATCGAGATCTCCAATCAAGACTTATCAAGATCTCCAATCAAGACTTATCAAGATCTCCAATCAAGACTTATCGAGATCTCAGGAAAGGGAAGTTAAGAAAATCAAAGAAATAGCGAAAACTAAACAATGTATAGAAGAAGTACAAGATCAGTAAAGGTTATATCTCTATCTATAAAAGACAGGATATGTGTGTATGTGTAACGAATGCACGGCCGCAATTTTCGACGGATTTGCACCAAAATTTACATGCACATGCTCCAAGTTAGTGGAAAGGCCAAGAGAGGCTTTGCATTTCCCAACTCCCATCAATAGTGGAAATAATCGATTTTTTCTTGCTTCTATGGCACTTTTCATGTAGTTTGCGGCCATTTTGTACTGGCCAGAGTGAGAGCCTATAGCTGGCTGCCACGAATAGGCAGGAAGATTCTATTGGCCAGCGTGAGAGCCAACAGCTGACTGACACGAATGTTAACTAGCATGCTTTTTCTAGTTACGAGTCCTTTTTTAAAGCTGATCGTTTTGTGTTCATTTGGTTTTGTTCTTTTTTCGTAACAGATTTAATGTTTAGTATAGAGCTTAGAAAAAATTCGCAGTGTGAGATAGGCAAGAAGTAAGGCATGTAGCAACATCAGCACGGGAAAAAGGCACTCCTTTAAAGGCAAGGAAGGGCAAAGATATTTTAAGTCAAGTGATAGCGATTACTGTATGAGTCATACGATTTTGAATCAAGCACGGGCAACGTCGGGCCATGCTGCTAGTATATATATAAAACTACTTTTTCGGGAGATGTTAGGATATATCAGCATTGCCTGATTTGCTTATCCAAAGTAGAATAGAAAAAGAATACTAAGGTAAAAATATGTTATTTCTGAAAAAGTTTATCAAGCTTTAGATAAGAATGGTAAAACTCAGGCTGTTGCTTTGGATATCTCAAATACATCTGATAGAATTCACATCTTCATCTTCACAATTTGAAAGGTTATGATATTTCTGGACGAATTTTTGAACTTATTCAGTCTTCCTTATCAAATCTTGAAATGAGAGTTTTCTTGAATGGCCACACTTCTAGAGCTATTTGCTGGTGTCCCCCAGGGTTCTATCCTTAAACCTACATTGTTTCTAATTGATATCCTAGTGTCAAGAGTTTTCAACTCGGTATCTATGCTGATAACGTAACTATTTATTCCTGTCTTATGTCGGTTTGATACGGTCAAATTGGCAGCTGATCTCAAAAATGTCCTACAATCTGTTGTTAAATAGGGCAAGGATTGACTTCTTAATTTTAACACCTCCAAAATTACATATGACTTTTAATCGTCTGAAAGAACCCTTTTTGCTTTCCTTCAACATGGCTGATGTGAGCCACCAGGAGTGTGTCTCATTGCGGCTTCTTGAGCTAACGTTTTCCACTGACATAAAATGGAAAGATTATATCGATCAACTGCGAGGTCTGTTATTCGGAATGTCGGTTCACTGTGTCGTGCTAGACAATTTTTCTTGCCAGAGTTTATCTTACAGACTTATATGTATACCATTCATTCATGCTTTGAATATTGCTGTTGCATCTGGTCCTGTTATATATTTAAGGATTCTTGATGAAATCCAAAGAAGAATCTGCAACGTTATTGGTCCTAACCTGGCATTTCGGCTTCAGCCACTCTCCTACCGCCACAACGTAGCTTCCCTGCGTCATTTTTTATAAACACTTTCATGAACTTTCCTCTACATTACCTTAATGTTATGAATTTAAGCACAGTACTAAATTGACGACAAGAAATCATCGGTTTACAGTTGAAATGTCTAGATGTAATCGTAAATTCCATGCTAACAGTTTCTTCAATCGCACTTCTCGCATGTGGAACTCTCTTTCGACTCCTTGCTTCTTCGTCAAAAATTTAGATACAATATCAATCGTTATATTCTGTCACCTTAATTTCTGTTCTTTTATTGTTTTCTCTCCTTAATAGTAATTTTCTTTTTCATATTCTCTAACACTCAGTAATCCCTCGCGTCTTAATGGTTTTATTGCCTTCATTGGGGTGAAATGATTAAAAAAAAAGCAACGTCATATTAGAAAAAGATATTAAAATCAACGAAGACAAATACAACTCATTACAACAGTTACGACTGAATAGTATTTTTCTTTTATTTCTATTCATTTTAAACCTATATTGAGATTTTTGTCATTTAGAGCATTTCTTGCAGTTCATCTGATGATTCAGATTTTCGTAAAATGTAGTTAGCAAATCGTACATGATTTAACTTTTCTCTGATTAAATTTATTCCCACACATCCCACTTCATTTTCCAAACGGTACTTTTAAAGCATATTGTAAATAGTTCAGGTGAAATCCTATCCCCTTGTCTCGCTCCGTTTCAAATCTTCTTATTTGTCTCTTTGTGTCGTTGGAATTAGCACAGTACTATTATGGTTTATATTCTCAATAATGTTTACCTAGTTTTTATTAATACAATTCATAGTCATATAAAATGATTTATTATATAATGTTGCTTTTTCGGTCAGGTTATTGTATTCACATGTTCTATTGTTAAGTAGCCATTCTTTAAATTTGCCTGTTCGCGTGGTTGGTTTTTAACTGGCCTATCTGTAAGTTGAGAATAATTTGTATATTTTCGATAGTAATGTGAAACGACGATAGTTGCTAAGGTATTTATCATTTCTTTTCTTTTTTATGAACTAAAGTTTTGCGGTACTAAATTTTCTAAATCAGGGTCTCTAAATTTATGCTTTCTTTTCGTTGTTTTATATTTTCACTTTTCAGATTGTCTATTTTTTTAATATTTTTTAACATATTTACGACGTATTCTGCATCGGAAATACGTTGTGGTATATAACAATTTTAAAGCTAATTAAAAATGCACTACGGATTTTTCATGTCAGCAATTGTTGTTTATCTAAATAGTCTGCAGCCATGTTTCTAGCTTGTTACTTTTCTTGAGCCTCTTCTACACTTTCCAATTTCATCTTCCTTTTTTCTAACGTCTCGTCTTTTGTCGATAACTTTTTTTAATTTTGCAGTATTAGCTTTATTTCTCTTAATATTTACAAGCATATGTTTCCATCAGTTCTAGCATTGGCTTTCAGTATCACACTTTGTTGTTACTATTTCCGTTTCTTTTCTCTATTACGTTTCCTTAATTTATTACCAATTTGCTTTATATATTTTTTATGTAGCATTCGTTATTTCAGAAAGGCTGAAATGCGTTCTTGATTTCTACCTTTATGATGACTTTGTTATGATGTGCTTTCCATCTGAAAATTCTTTACTTTCTTGCAATTTTATAATCAAATTTGAGTCTACAACTTAACATTCTCAGATTGCTTCCAATACAAACTTTGTTCATAATGGTTACATATATAATGGTACTGGATCTGGGCGCCTCGAGTTGGTGTAATGGTTTCCAAACTTGTCTCGCTAGAACAATTACCACTGAGTAGTGAGTTAGATCTTGACTGGATGCCCCATACTTTCGACCTTGTGCCACATCTAAGCTACGCTTAGAAAACCATTTGGGTACCTCGAGAAAAGGTTATTCACAACAGTTTTTCCTGAAACAACTTGGTTTTTACACAGTGAGTTCGTGCAGTTGAGCCAAGCGGATATTGTTGGGGTTTTAAGATCCCTGAATGATTTTCAGTTCAATTATGGAACTGTATTAATGTTATTTACATTTAAGAGGAACTTTGGGCACCTCGAGGCGGTGTACTGGTTAGCAAGCTTGTCTCGCTACAACCATTACGCCTGAATAGTGAGTTCGATCATCACAGGGTGCCCCATACTTTCCGCCTTGTGCCACATCTAAGCTACGCTTGGAAAATCACTATAATCACTGGATTTGTCAGTAATTATAAAGTCAACTTCATATTTTCTCTCTTTACTTAGACTTTTCCATTTACAATGTCTTTACCTCTGAAAAGGTGTATGCATAATTGTCATATCTGTTTCTTTCATTGAGTACACTCACATTTCACCTTTCTTGCCAATTTCCCTGCATCAAATTCTCCTTTCTTTTGCTTTGAAGTCACCAATCAAAATGGTGTCATTTGTTATGTTGAAGAGTACATCTATTTTATCTTAGTTCATATCCATAGTTTTTTTCATCAGTTCTCGTTTTGACTGAGTATTTTCCTTTGTTTTTACTTTACTTTGCCTCTCTATTGCTTCCTTAATTTCACTTATCAAATAGTTACTCATATTTTCAATTTTATTTTTGCTCTTCCACAAAGCCTGGAATTTGTTTCTGAATTCTACTTAAAATTCCTTAATGTTCCGATCTAATTAGAATTATCTAGGAAAATCTTCCAATGGCCAAGGAATTGTCTCTTGAGTCCCTAGCTGCTTTCGGCTTTCGTTATTGCACTCTCTTGATTATCGCTTTTTCCTTTATCCTTCTACTCAAGACTGTAAGATATTGAAAGAAATATCTGACAAGATAGAAATCTCTCTCTCTCTCTCTCTCTCTCTCTCTCTCTCTCTCTCTCTCTCTCCACTCATCTTAGAACAAGTGGCTTAATCATTCTACTCTTATTGATTTTACTAGTATTCAGACTTCCAAGTTTTCCGTCGCTCAGTGTCTCAGTCAAATAGTGGATTTCTCTATTCATTTCCGTAATAATTCTGATCAACAGGATTCTTTACTAGATTTATCCATTGCCTCCTCTTTTAGCTCTTGTCGAGCATCACAAAGCTGTTCTCTTGGCAATCCAGATTACACTATAGTACGTGTTGATATTTCTTTTGAGTTGTTTATTAGACAGGAATCTCCTATTCACAACAATTCTTTTTGTTACCATTTTTTTTTATTCATTTCGTGACATTCTTGGAGTAATATTCTTAACCCTCCTTGTGAGAAATACCAGGTGGAACAACAATCTTTACCTTGGTTCACACATGCCTTTTCAGCTGCTATAGCCCATAGGAATCACCTTTTCCGACTGTACCAGCGTGATTGTTCCGATCACAACAGACGCCTCTTTGTGTCTGCTCGTAATAACTGTAAATGTGTCCTCAAAGAGACTAAGTTTTTTTCTGACTGAATCAGACACCATATAGCCTTTAACAAAACTGGTTCTTGTGACACCTGGCGGCTATGTAATAGTGTGTTGAATAAAAATAAGTCTTCTATTATTCATGTCTTCACTCATATTGAGGGGTTAATATCTGCTGATAAAGCAGAATGTTTTGCTCATAATTTCTCTTCAAATTCTTAACTCATTTGGAGTAACTTTGCCTGACTTTCCACTTAGAATTGAATCTCTATTGTATGTTATACATATAACGCCATCCATGGTTTCTGCTATTATTTCTAAACTGTATCCCCATAAAGCATATGAAATTGATGGTGCCACTGCAATAGTACTTAAGAAAAAGTGGCTCCTGAAGTGGCTCCCGTTCATTATAAATTCTACAATAAATACCTTACTGTTTCTTGCTTTCCTGCTTGTTGGAAATACTTTTCTGTAGTTCCAGAACTCAGATGAACCGTCTGATCCTTCTATCGGCTTATTAGCTTTCTAAATATATTTAGGAAAGTATTAGAGACTCTAATCAACTTTGAATTGGTTAAGTAACTCCCATCGCATCTTCCTTCAGATAAGTAATATGGCTTTCGCTTCTCTAGGCAAACTGATGATTGATTTGGTTTATTTTGTTTTTCGACATATCAACCTCAATGGGTTATTTAATGCCAAATAGTTTATTTAATGTTTAGAATAGGTTCGTATGATTCGTATAGAATAGGTTCGTAATATATATTCTTTGTCAGAAATCAGTTTGTCGATCAGATTTCATTGCTGTATTTTTGTAGAGGGTTTTTGTCAAATGTAATATTTTTTTCCAAAAATATATTGCTGGTATTTTTACTATACAAACCTATTTTTACACTTTCATAGTATTTTGACCCACGTTTGGGAAATAACTTTTTATCCATAGCTTGGACCCTAACAGGTGCTATCACCCCGGTTCCACACTCCTTAAAACCTCCTGATCAGAAGCCTTACTACCGGATATAGCTTAAAATCATACCCATCACCCCCTATTGGGGTGGGGGTCTTACCCCTCTGCTGTGGTGCAGTAGGCGTTTTCTGATGCCCCAGCCGACAGGTTGGGCCAACTGCTGATATAATGATGATTGTTGCTGAAAGAGTCTAAGCTTTAAACAAAAATGGTTCTTACCTGACTACAACTACAACTAATAAGTTTTATCTTTACTGGACATTCATCAGATGACGCCTTGAGCCAGACATTGTCATTCATTAATTTTAATATATGATACTTTTTTACAAAAAAGAAAAAAAGATAAAAAATCACGAAAACATCAAAGAAATATTTCAAAGCTGTTAAGTAATCATTGAAGGATAAAATAGAATTAATAATTGATAAAACATAGAATCAAATCAATAAAGAACAGGAAACGCACATACAGCAAGATCATTCGTTGTTGTTCGGTTTCAGATTAAAAAATCGTTGTAAAAATACTATTTGTTAACTGAATTTTTTTTTTTACGCACCGTTGCTTTTAACATCGGAACAGAAAAGATAAACGATGGAAAAAGACAAGCAGAATCGTTTTGTCGTTGTCATTTTAATCCGTTTTTAATCTCGTCTTTTATCTTTGGTTAGAATTTGTGATATTTGTCAAAGTCGAAAGGAGAAATATATTGCGTTAGGCGCCTCGTCATGGCGTCATGGTTAACAAGATGGCCACGTAGACCATCAATAGTCCATTCGATTTGGATGTCTCAGATTTGTGTACTACCAAATGTCTAAATTAAATTTTGTAAATAACTACATACATACTACGTTGACACTTTTGCATTTCAAAAGTTATTACGGTCAAAATTCTGTATTGCGAATGTCAAATTTCTGAAGTAAATTTAAAGTTTATAAAGCTGTGTTATATATATATATATATATATATATATATATATATATATATATATATATATATATATATATATATATATATATATATAGTGGACTCTCCAGTCGTATTCGGCGTATGAGGATCAAGCAGTTCAGTTTCAGGAACCAACAGCGCAGACACCAGCACATATGATTTGATTATAGTAATGAATGTTTTGTGCAGAAACAACCACACTTTTCGAGTTCGAATTCTAGTCGAATCCATTACATTCACTTACGTGCTAATACCCTTGGGAAAGGTATTAATCCTCTTCTTCTCCCTCTAGCTATGGGTAAATAGCAGGACAGACTGGGTTCTATAGCCTTGGATGGCAACTGGTCTAGGAGAAGGACAACTCTGAATTCAAAGCCTGCGGAGGGTCGTTTGGGACCTTGTGGCACGTAATGCACCAGATCTCTGTATTCGCCCCTTCAAAAAGTGTAGTTGATATATATATATATATATATATATATATATAGATAGATAGATATATATATAGATATATATAAGAAAGAAGGAAAGAATGAGAAATAGACCACCAAACTGGCAGAGATGATGACGAACAAAATCAATGTGACACATATGAACATTAAGTAGAAAATATGTATTTTTCTTTGCTATTCAATACTAACTATTGTTCTTTAGTATAGAGCACACACACACACATACACACGTGCGCTTGCGCATGTATATTATATGTGGGTAAATGCATTTTTGAGGCTATATATCACCCTTCAGAAAGTTCATTTTTCTAGTGATGAAAGATTTTTCACAATCATCATCGTTATTTAAGTTATTCCTAGCTGGAATTGTTTTATATCATTGAAGGAATATATTGGTGTTACACAATATGATCAGATATATTCAATCAGTCAAACATATTTGTTATGGATTTAAAACGTTTTTAAAATAATACCTTTTCACCATTTTTTGTCACTTTCTGTAACAATTACAAGTTTCTTTCACTAATACTTATTCCTGTTTGTAGTATCTGAATCCCACCAGCAAATAACAGAGGTCTGAATCGAATCTAATGTCTGTAAGGAGCCGTTGGTCTAAGAGGAGTTGATCTGTGGTGCCCCTAATATGTACTGACCTAAGAGATACCAAAGTAAAATTTACGCTAGGTGTCACCAGAGCAACAAAGGAACCAGGTGCAACAGAAGGTTATCCTAGAAAGTGAGCACCAGATGCAGAATCAGGTTTCAAAGGAAGTCAAGTCAGCCAAACTTAGGACGTACACACGCTGGCCAACTGAAGGACAAGAAGTTACATGAACGTCCCAAAAACCACACAACCTCACGCCGACAGTAATTGACGAAGTCCAGAATTGAATAAGCAATAATTTTTGTTATGAAAGTTTTTGTCTCGTATCCTTTTTAAACGTTGCTAAAGTAACGTTACACTGTGTAACATAAGAGTATTCAAAGTAGACGGACTGAAGTTGATGCAAAAATATATTGAAATAGCAGCATTTATATAGTTACATTGTTTGGATTGTTTTCCTCATCTTTATTGTCACAATCAAGATGTTTCGGTCGTTGTACGCTTCGGCCTTCGTCAGGTGATATTCGTTGGAATTTTGAACCGAACCTTTTATTTAGTCACCGGGGGTTGCTTGTTCTAATTATACGTCATATCTCAGTTTTAGTTAATTCGCTTTCAGGTTAGGGATGGAACTCAAGTCACTTTCTTGGATCAATGAAATAACGCCTTTATCCACTGCGCCATGCGTCCTTAGCGACACTAGTTTTTGAGACTTAAATCTAATGTTTCATTGACCTTTTTTTTTTTTTTTTTACCAGAGTTTACATTACAATTTTCTTTAAAGAAGAAGAAGGCCGGAGCTTACAGCGGCCGAAACGTCGTGAATATGACAGTAAAGATGCGAACAGCAGTCTGAACAATGTAAATAGGATAAATAGTTACAATATCTCATCTCAGAAATATATAGAGAAGTAATTATATCGTAAATATCTTTCGAAATTTGCGTCTGACAAATTATTTCGAACTAAGTTTTGGAAGAAGAAGAAGAAGAAGAAGAAGACCTGGAAGTTATATCGTCCTCTTCCGGTAAGGATAAGCTCTTTGCAATGAGCTTCGCCTCTAACTACACGTTAAAAGACAAGAAGCATTACTTACCTGACTTCCCCCACTGGAGTACAAGCTTTGTGGTTTCTCGGCCCAGGAGTTTTCTAAACTTGACTCTATGGCTCAGGAGTTTTCTAAACTTGACTCTACGAAGGATACTTGTTCTGATAAAATCCCTGTATTTATTGTCAATAAGCTTGGCCCATGAAAGGAGTCTAGTGACAAATACTTTACTCCTGCTGCCATGTTCTACTTTTATAAGAGTCAGATGAGACCAAGAAAGGATTATTTCTGCTATATCTGTTCAAGTGCTGTTCAGTCCTCGCTGTTCAGCTTTGATAGAGTTCAAAAGCTATTACGCTGCATTGTGGGTAATGAAATATTTTCCATCCTGCAACCCTTATCCATCCAATGTTCTAACGAGCTACATTGCTTAATCCCACCACGCCCTGTTCACGGTGATAAATCATTCCAATTCCCTTCGTGTTCCACTCAAACAGCTTCTTTCCCAGGACTGTTACTTTGTAGAACAGACTCCTGCGAGGATGCTTTCCTAACCATTAAAAATTTTTTTCAAGTTAACCGTTATCTATACTACATATCCTCATAATATGCGCTTCTCCCTCCCTTTCATCAACCCCACTCTGTATCTCTCTACCTTGAGTGGCGATTTGGCGAAAAAAAAACGGTTTTTTTTAAAAAAAGATGAGTAATGTTCAAGATCATTTTTATCTACAATGTTGAATTCGGGACTCTCACTGACACGACTTCGCTGAGATTTGCCCAACTGCTTCTTTTAAAACAAAATCGATTGTAGCGTCATCTCTGACAAACGGAAGTGGGTATATTTAATCACGTGATGAAATGTTTACTTATTTATTTAGTACTCTCCTATCCTTCCCCCACCAAAACGCTGCACAACCGTTTAAACAAGCACTCATCCATGAGACCACATACACCTATATCTTTCTTTCGCGAGCGATATTTATAAAACTGATGACCTTGGCGACCTAAAACTGACGACAAACGGTCACACAGATTCCGAAAAAATAGTTGTGGTAGGGATTTGGGTGCACGAGTTCAAATATCAGGCGTTCGTTAAAAACACGTCTTTGGTAGGAAAGGAAATGTTAACACTATTTAGAAAAAAAAACTCTTCTTAACAAAAAAAAAAAAAAGAAAAAAAAGAGAAGGCATCGGTAAAGGAATAGTTATAGTGAGTTTAACAACAATCTCTTTTCTCACATTTCCCCTGAAAATCATTTATTCCATGAACATATCTGCAATGTTAATCCAATTAAAGTATTTATTTTATTTATTTGTACAAAACTCGAAATGTTTTCCGGTAATCATTTGTTGATATTTTCATACCATAAGGATTCATTTTTTTCTTTAAAAAACGCTACCCACTGTTTTAAAAAAATTACCAAAAATCAAGGAGTTACCCGATTTAAATGAATTTTTCATCATTTATTCTTGAGTGAATGAATTGTATACTGAATAAGATGGCGCGGTTTGGGGGACTTTCTTTAATTTATTAGAAAACTTTGAAGAAATATTTTTGGTCAGTTCACCAATCCCCATTTCGATACATTGTGAAACCTTAAAATGTGGGAGCGTGATGACAAACATTTTTTAACACTTTTATAAAGAAAAATTCAGGAAGGTATTATTTCAGTGAAAGATTTTACATATCAAATGTGAAAATCTTGAAAATTTGACCTGAAACCTTACAAAAATGTCAATAAAATTCAAAAAATATTTTGTGGCGAATCGAAGTTTGCATAATTTGCTAAAATTTTCTTTTCTTTCAAATTTGACAAGGGGAAATTTTGCAATGAATATTTATTTTTGAAAAATTTACTTGCAATTTTTCACCATAATTTTTAAAAAATTTTTTGGTTGCTGACGACAAAAGATTTTTTATTAAATATTTGAAGAATCGAAAAATGCAGTAGCGTTTAATGCCATTTTCGAATGTGAAATATTCTTAAAATAATTTTCCTTTTTGATTTTTGCAACTGATAAATTATTTTTTGCGTGGAAGATGAAATAGGAAATAATTCAACAATTCTGAATTACCTCCTTATTCGTTATATAATGTAAAAAACGACTGTGGATGATATTTGGAAATGTCTAAAATATTTTATGACGGTGGTAGCTGAAAGAAAGCAAAGTGAAAGCAATCAATAAACAGTATCAATTCAATAAATCTTTATTAATTTTTCTCCGTTTTCTTCATTTTTTATAGGGGCACTATATCTTATTGAGGAGCCACTGTGGAGTAATAGATAGTGGCTCGGATTGAGGAATCGGAGAGCCGAATTCGAATTCCAGTCGAATGCATTATATTCACCCATGTGAAAGGTATGAATCCTCTTCTTCTATCCCCAGCTATGGGTAAGTAGCAGGACAGACCAGGTTGTCTTGGTCTGGGCAACCTATTGCGTGAAAAAATATCTGCCTCGTCTGTAGTGTATCGAAAGATACATGATCGCCTAAACGCTTATTACGTATGGCACATAACTGACTGATATTTTATTCAATATTTTTTTAAAATAATTTAAAAGATTTGCTTTTATGCAAATATTTCATGACATCAAAGATATAAAAACTAAATACATAATAAACGACAAATATTTTAAAAAAATGAATAAATAGATAAAAAATATCACTTCATTTTATTATTTAAAAGTATTTTATATTCATATTAAATAGCCATTCCTCTAAGTTTCATAAAAGCCTATAGAATAAAAAAAAATATTCCTAACAGGACGAGTTTCGGCATTTTGGTACTTTTGGTCTTTTGCAATTAATTTGAGGCATTTTTAACCAAGTGTTACTGCTATTGTTTGACTTATGAACATGTTGACAGATGAAATGTATCTTATTTGTTGTTCAAATGTGTTTTTGTTGTATTTTAAGCGCAAAGTAATATTTTTCAAAAATTCTGTTGTATAATCATTAATTTTATTAACTTTCTGTTAAACAACTATCTAGGACAGATATTTAATTTTTAAGAAATTTTTAAAGATTTTCTGTCATCATTTTACAATTAAAATGTCGGATCGATGATAAATTGAGCGTAGGAACGTGTTTAAAGTGTCTTAAATCATTACTGAAAATCTTATTGAAATATGTAAAATTATTTTTATTTTTTGTTACAGATTGTCTTTAGAGTATTATTTTCCAATAAAAAACGAAATGTTACTAAAAGGAAATATTTTAAATGCGTTTTCAAGGATTTTTTTTCATATATTTGTTTGTACCCTAGGTGTACATACGAGACATCGTTGAAGATGCAGATAAAATGGTCGGCTACCTGTACCGCTCCAGTAAGTACCTGACTACACGTGTTATCCTCTACCCTTAAAAGAGCCAGATCAAACCAAGAATAAAGTATTGTTGTTATATCTGGACGGGAGCCATACAGACTGCACTCTTCAGAGTCGATAGAGTCCAAAAACGTCTCCGACCCTCTCTCCCACAGGCGGGATATGGCAAGCCTCTCGCTGCTCTATCTCTACCTCAACGGAAAGTGCACGGACGAACTATATTCCCTGGTTCCAGCAGGTCAAACCTTCACGACAAGGGCACGCCATACCATTTAAATTTGTAGTAAACCAATCCTCCACCCCTGTTCCGTCCGTGAGAAGTAAGGTCACTCGAACAGCTTCTCTGTAGAACCGATTCCTAAGGGGATGTTTCTTCAATCACTACAATCTTAACCTGTTCAAGTCTAAGGTTAACCGTTACCTTCCTCTCTTATCCGTATAAACTGCCTCCTAACGTAACCCTCTACCTCGAGTGGGCCCGGGCCTTGTATAGGGTGAACCCTACGTTCTTTTTTTTTTAAAGGCATGGCTAGCAAAAAAAAAAAAAAAAATTATCAACTTTATAAAAAACAGATGCTTTGTAGAAAAATCAAGCCTGACAGTCAAGCCATAGGTGCACGAGTTCAATCACATGGATTGGCATGCTGGAAAGCTGTTAACTGAGTCTAGAAAATCTGTCAATGAAACTGGCTTGAGGCCAGTCAAAAGCTATGCGTGTGTAGGGAATGTTTCAAAATGTCGGTCAGTTTGTTCCTGATAATCCAATGATTACCAGTGACAAACTAACGTACAATAAAAAAAAAAAAAACAATGGATAGCAAAAATAACTTTTGTTGATCTTAAAACATTTTCGTTAAATTTTTTCAAATTAGACGAAATATTTCAAGAAATTTGAAGAATTAAAATTAAGTACAAATGCTAAAGAAACTTTAGTGTTAAACAATGGAATCGATAAATTTGATTATTCTAGATTTTTGTTTAATCATTTCACATCAAGCAAGGCAATAAATCCACTAAGGCGCAAGGTGTTACTGAGCGTGAAAGAATATGAGAAAAATTAAACATTACGAAGGGGAAAGAACAATAAAAGAACAAGAAGACAGAAGATAACGATTGACATTACAATTAAATTTTGAAGATCAAATCAAGAAGCCAGAAGAGAATTCCAAAAGAGAGAAGTGCAAGAGAAGACACTGTTAGCATACGGTTACATCTAGCTATTTCAATTGTAAAATTTGCCACCAGTCTAGTACTGCACTTGAATTCGTAAAGTCTATGTACCATAGCGGAAAGGACATCAGAACAATTATCACGAAAATATTTATAGAAAAGGCACAGGGAAGCCATGTTATAGCGGTGGGAAAGTGACTGAAGCCGAGATGCAAGGTCGGAATAATAACATTGCAGATTCGCCTTTGTATTTTATCAAGAATCTCTAAATACATAGCCGAAGTACAAGACCAAAGCCTGGAAAGTGAGGAATGGGCAGCTTCAGACCAGATCTGGCAGAAATATTTCATTTTTGTCTGATATGACTCTTGTAAAGTGTATGATATGAGTTCCTGGAGTGAACTTGTGTACCAACAAACGTTCAAAGTAAGGAACTTCATTAAAAATGCAACCGTTCATGACAGAAGATTCAGGGCCTGATCTGTGATGATGAAGCGTTAGTAGCTTTTGGTTCTTGATGTATTGAATGTTAGAAGCCAGTACCCATCCTCTTACGCCTGTTAGAACACGGTCAGATGAGAAAGGCTCTGAAAGGTTCTGGTAATCTAAACAGGTTTAAAACATCTTATCTGAATCTCATTTAGCAGTGAGTTTTAATCACTCTACATGGTGTCCCTAAAGTCTGGACACATAGGCAAAAGATACATATTTTCAAGAAATAAAATTTTCAGCAACATTTAATTGAATCGAAATATTAACAAATAATATCTTCAATATGATTACATACAATCATTTGAGATGCAAAGGTTAATGCGCTTTGCAAGATTCACGTGAACTCGATGCAATAATTCCACATTGCCGTCAATTTTAGCACATTTGCTTATTATGCATTCAGTCAAGTGTGTTGCATCTGGGATTTTCATTAAGTACAGCTTCTCCTTTAGCATACCCCAGAAAAAGATTGTCAATTCTTTTGACAAAACTATATTGTTTTTATATATATATATATATATATATATATATATATATATATATATATATATACACACGCGCGCACACACACACACACACACACATATATATATATATATATATCCCGTTTCAGTTGTTTACATTTCAGTTTTTCGACAATGGAGGACACTTGACCGAAATGTTGCAAAAAGTAAAACACAAAAGCAGAGAACAACCACCCAAACAATAAGAAACTAAAACAAAGAAACTACATTCAAAGATTTCAAGTATACAAGATTCTTTCTTCAGCAGAAGTGTACCGACTGTGTATGCCTCAACAAACTGGAATATGATAAATGAATTCAGATTTCAGCTGATGAGGCTTCAGAAATTCGCCATATCTCATTAGTTCGCAAATTCACGTAACTTGTTATGATTGCACAGCGAAATGACATAAATTAGTTCCATTAGTGTGCAGAATCAGTCAACTCGATGTATTTATTCTGCACATCCACCCACTTTATTATCATTATTATACAAAATTAAGCAACGCTATGAAGTTATTCAGCAAAACCACTAAACCGACTTTCGCTTTAAGGTCGACCATGAACGAGTGGATGTACGCATAAATACCCCAACTCCATATTCTGCAGAATCACCTAACCCAATTCAATATTGTACAAAAACGCCAAATTTCACACCATTTACAGCTGTCTGTTCAGCCGTTATAGCATAGAGGGATCATTTTTCCGGCTATACCAAGATAATATCTCTGATCTCAACAGACACCTCTTTAGGTTCGCTTCTAATAAGTGCAAACGTGTTGACAAAGAGGCCAATTCGTATAGCTTCTCACACGTTTGATTTTCGTAACTACAGGCGGTTCCGAAGGAGTTTGTTAAAAAGGGGTAAGTTTTAAATCGCTCCCCTCTTCAATGAATTTCCTAATATGAAAGTGCTATCATAATCTATCGATAAAATAGAACGCTTTGCTCGTAGATTCTCTTCCAATTCTACTCGACTCATCGGAAGTACCTTTGCCTGACTTTGCACTTAGGATTGAGTTTCTACTGTGTAATATGAATGTAACTCTCTCCGTAGTATCCGCTATCATCTCCAAACTTTATTACCACAGAGTATGTGAACTTGATTGTATCCCTGCAATTGCCTTTAAGAAATGTGTTCCTGGACTGGTCACTGTTCTTTCCAAGTTCTACAATTGTTGCCTTGTGACTTGTTTTCCGGATTGTAGAAAATCCTTTTCCCTGGTTCATGTTTATAAAAACTCTGGCGAATGGTTTGATCCTTCGAAATATCGACCTATTAGTTTTGTGTCTCTTTATTGCAAAATACCACTGTCTAATAAACTCTGAATTACCTAAGGATCACAGCACGAGCTGTTGCTTTAGATATTTCCAAGGCACTTGATGGGGATTGATGTCCTGGTCGTCTTCACAAATTGAATGGTTATAGTGTTGCTTGGCGTTTCTTTGATTTAAATCAATCTTTTTTTTTTATCCAACTGCGTAATGAAAATTGTTTATGCATTTATGCTAACGACACAACTATTTACTCCTGACTTAATAGTAAGTCTGATAGATTTGATAAAATGAAATTGTCAGCTGATCACGAAAATGACCTTCAGTCCGTTGTTAACTGTGACAAAAAATGGCTTTTTAAATTTAATGCCTTAAAAACGAAAATGTTCTCTATTAATCATCTTAAAGAACCTTTTTCCCTTGCATCACTATGGCTGATGCTAACTATCAGGATAATATGTCACTGTGTCTCCTTGGTCTCACATTTTCTACTGACATGAAGTAAAGTGATTATATTGAATCAATTGCTTGGTCTGCTACTAGAAAAATCGATTCACTATGTCATGCTAGACATTTGTCCTCATCAGAATAAAAATGGTATATTTGTAAGGTTACCATTCGTCCATACATCAAATATTGCTGCGACATCTGGTCTGGCACCTCGTTTTTATCTAGAGATTTATGACAAAGCTCAAAGAAGAATCTGCAATGTAATCGGCTCTGACCTGGCATCTGGGCTTCAGTCACTTTCCCACCGCCTTATCTTGATTTCCCATTGCCTTTTCTATAAATATTTTCACTGCAATTATTCTAATGTGCTTTCCTACTTGGCACCTCAATTTCACCAATTTAACCTCAGTACTTGATTGGCAGTTAGGTATCATAATTTTACTACTAAAATTACGAGTTGCAACCATAACTAAGCTAATAGTTTCTTCTTTCGCTTTTCTCGTTTGTGGAATTTCCTTCCAGCTTCCTGTCAACTTTGATCTTCAAAAATTTAAATGCTTTTATCGGTTGAAATGGTAAAAAAAAGGTCACCTAACTCATATCTATATTCTACAAAATTGCGAAATTCCATATCCACCTGAATCATATTAATATTCTAAAAAAGCTGTCCAATTCCATATTTAAGAGTTGAACAACTCGTTGGCATTTTGAAAATCCATTAATTCCACATTCTGCATAATCGCCCAACTCGTGTTGGTATGTTACAAAAATAACCCAATTCCATCCTCCGCAGATTCACCCAACTTGATGCCTGCAAAAGACTTAATTCGATATCATTATTCTGCCAAATCGTTCAATTCCATATTCTGCAGAGTTACACATTTTAGCGCATTTATTTTGCTATAAGCAACTATCGAAGACCATCGCTTAATTTATAAGGTCCTTGCTTCCTCGGCGACCAAGTGTTTATGACCACAAGAAGACAAGTTTTAATAAATATCTGTTTTTTACATGATCATTTTGACAGTTCTGATTCTTGTCTATGCACTTGGTTGAAATAATTCCAAATTTGCCACTAGTGCCAGTGTTCGACCCCATCTCAAGTGCAAGATCTTGAATGCGGGTTTTCAAGGCAAAATCTTCCACTGAGTAGATTGGTACGATTCTAGCTTTCTACTTAACCTTCCACTTTGCTCAATTTAGTAAATAACGTTTCTTTGGAAGTTTTGCTTATTTTGTTATTAATTAGCAGTGAACGTCATTAGTTTAGCAAGAAATTTTAGGCCGGGAACTTAGAAATTCAATTGCGTTTTAATGTAACTAAATGCATTTATTTTTTATTAATTATTGCTTAAAATAATATTTATTATTTTCTATTTACTTTGAAGATTTAATGTAAATTTATCACATTTAATAATTTGAATAATAAAATGAAAAGCACTTTGAAGGCCACAATTAAACGTTTCGCCCATTATGCTCTCAAGCCTTTTCCGAGAGCCCTTTATTCAACCAATGAAGGCAAATTGTTCTTATTTTGTTGTTCAGGTTTAGGGATACGCCGTCTTGGTTAATTGTTCAAGTATTGCTAATTTTGTTACACTGAATTTGAATATACCCATACTACCCGCCACAGGGATTGAACTCACAATTATTATGTAATTAAGTTCATTAACTAGCGTTTTAATCCTCTTTCTCATTGTCACGTCGGACAATCTTAAAGTTTGAACTTGAACATTAAACCAAATAACATTTTAATAAAACAAAAAAAACTAATTGCAACTTTTTCACACAACCAACAATTATTTTAACAATTTATATCAGTTGTTTTAGAGGTGATTTGTTTTTTAAGCATCTCTTAAATGTAATTTTATAAAGAGCTTTCTAAGCAAAGCTTAGATGTGGCACTAGGCCAAAAGTATAAACTCATTATTCAGTCGTAATTGATCTAGCGAGTCAAACATGCAAATCATTAGATCATGTCGAAGTTCCCCTTAAATGAAATTTTATGGATGGATTGTGTTATATAAGACATTGAGAGTACGGTCATTACAGTGATTGAAAATTTTGAACTACAAATTGTGGAAAATATTCCAAACGTTTGAAAAATTGTATTTTAGGCAATGACCAAATTCTTTCAATAAAGAAAAAATTCTGTCAAGAAAATTTAAAAATTTAAATGTTAGTACTTCGGGGTTATCTGTTGTCACTTTTTATAAAGTTAGATGAGGAGTCTGGCTTCCAGCATTTCATGGTTAATCATCGATACAATTTCATTCATGCAAATACCGGGTTTCACACTCAGAATAACGAACTTTTTTTTTCTTTTTTTTTTTGCGGGGGGAATCAACAAAGAAGAGGAACAAACGTCACCGAGGAACGCCACGACACCATATTGAGACTTAACTGCCCGAGTTCATGTGGAGAAGTCAACGACCCAATAGAGTCGACCAATTCGACGCCATCCTAAGGGTTATCGCGGCGTTCGACGCCATCCTGCGGGCTATCGCGGGGTTCGACGCCATCCTGCGTGCTATCGCCGCGTTCGACGCCATCCTGCGGGCTATCGCGGCGTTCGACGCCATCCTGCGGGCTATCGCCGCGTTCGACGCCATCCTGCAGGCTATCACCGCGCTCGACGCCATCCTGCGTGCTATCGCCGCGTTCGACGCCATCCTGCGGGCTATCGCGGCGTTCGACGCCATCCTGCAGGCTATCGCCGCGTTCGACGACATCCTGCACGCTATCGCCGCGTTCGGCGCCATCCTGCAGACTATCGCCGAATAATATAATTAATGTTTGTTATTTGGGGAAATAAATATAATTTAAGAAACAAATAGTATATTTTTACACATCTGTATTTGTGAAAAATTGGAAAATTAATTTAAAAAATGGCGATGGAATACCAAAATGTACCACAATTTTTGTAATCCAACATCATGAATATTCAAAGTCGATATAGATTTAAATTTTTAGTCGACTTAGATTTTTTGCTGATTGGCTTTGTTCTGACAACGTTGAATGTTTCCTAACTTTGCATCGTTATTTTTGACTGTTTCGTATGAATAATCGTTAGCTGAGTACCATCTGCTACACGACAATGTTAACATAGCATCTCTGGACGAAATGACTTCCATGGTGTTGGCACTGACCAGGGTAGAAAAGGTCGAGACGATATACAACGACCATGAGTTCATGGTCAAAGCGAGCCTCCTAAAGAGAAATGAGCTCTGCCAGGCTGTTCTTTCCAGGACACGTCACATGAAGATGCAGTGCCTCCACGACTATATCAAATGTAATGCAGTGACTACTGAGATTACTGCTGCAGTGTAAATTGAGTATTCTTCGCTTAACAATGCTGAACTTAGTAAAAGTGATTGACTAAGAAATAGCTATCAATATATCACAGACGTTAAGTCTGAAAATAGATAAAAAAATAATCTGTTATTTTTTCCTAATTTAAAAAAAGTAAACTGTTATGGAAAATGCAATACCAAGATCCGAACACGCATTGGATTAACGAAAGTGATTCCGAAAGTTAAAGCAAAGTGCTGAGGAACGGAAAGAAATTGTTAGAAACAAAGAAAAGAGTGCTGGAGTGTTATGTGATAACAATCTCATTATATGACAGTGAATGGTTGACAATTTCCTCATAGTCGAAGATAAAACTGGAAGCAACACAAATGCGGTTCTACAGAAGGATACTGAGAATTCAATGAACAGAGTGGGTAAGCAACGAGGAAATCTTTAAAAAAATGGTAACATTCGTAGTCAGTATCAGGAAGGGCAGCTGAAATAACCTTGGAAAGGAGGACTGAAATAACGAGAAAAGAGGGCTTGGAAAACTTAATATTAACAGAACATATTGAAGGCAATGAGCTACCTACCTCTCGAGCCTGTGTGTATGGATGGCGGAACGCTGATCGAGAACCTTACCAGAAGGAGATAATCTACCAAGGACCACAAAGGATAGAAATTTTTGGATAGTCATGATCGCCCATGTCCTGAAGGGACACGGCATATAGAAGAAGAATAATCTGTTATCTGTCTCCGCAGTTTTCCGTTGGCAATTTAAATTTCAGAAGCAGAAATGACAACATCATTACATATGAGAGCATTTTCCGCAAGAAACTGTGTGACACTATTTAGCTATGGTAATTGGCTAACTAATTAACCATAGAAATTAAAAACAGGAAAGACTTAAGGCGAGAAAGAGCTATATCGAAAGATAGACTGAGCGACGTTAAAAAGAAGATTTGATTTTATTTACGAAGAAAGATACTTTTCGCACGAGACAGAAAATCCGTAAGAAAAAGCGAGATATGAGATTATGTCAAAACTGATTAATGTCATGGTAAGGGAATGACGCGCCAAGGGAAACAGAATTCAGAAAGAAAAACAAAACCAACCGACACATGGCGGTCATAAAAAAAATTCGGCTTGAGACGACCGATATTAGTTATCTTTCAGAGATATCATTTAATTATAATTCCTGGGTCCAACGAAGGGCGATCGTCTGGTATGTGTTAGAATTCTGGTATGAGAAACAGAAATCGTAGAGGAAATTATTATTATTGTTTTTCAAACTGTTAACGTCAGTCACAGCGTCATCGAAAATTGGCATCCGGTGATAAGAGGATTTTAAGGCATGAGAAAAATAAAGAATTTGATTCTGAGGTAAAATACGGACCTCCCAGTTAAAAGTTGACTTAGCAGAGAAACCAGATGTCGGGTTTTGACAGTGATTGATGAGTCGATAGGGAGACACGACTAAGTGAATTTTGGGTGTCCCCAAAAGAAAGATGTAATAAGAATTATTTGGCAATCTATGGTTTGTAAAAAAATGTTTTGGCCGACGGAAAAAAAGAAAAAAAAAGGATTTTGTAAACAAAATTCTGGATAATAAATTTACGAGGGCCAGTCTAGCCACACCCACGCTGCCGAGAGATCATTGGTCAAGTGGTAGCATAGGTGATAGGCGGAGGTGAATATATGAGAAAGTCGGAGAAGTTGTTAACACCCACTAAGGGGATTGGTGCGATATCACCTTCACCCCGGATTCAGCTTGCACTACGGTCCGACGCCTGATTGATTTCGTCTACCTAAGATCAAAGTCACAACGTGGGTAGGTTAGACTTGAGATCAAAGTAGTTACTTCGGTAACTACACGTTGGATGTGAGCTGGGAACGACAAAGCTGGTATCGAACCGGGAACGACCAGATCGGCCGGGACACAGGCTGGTGGCAGCAACAAGGAGTCCACCCCAAACGCTGGTGGAAGAAACGTTACAGCTTCGCGCCGCAACTGGGAGTTGACTATGGGCCGACAGCGCAGAGTCACATATTGGCGTCGCGACCAGAGGACGTCACATATTGGCGCTGCGACCACCAGTGGGTATCACACCTGGATAGTTTGTAAGCAAGTCTGGCAATTCGTTAGATAATGATTGATCCACATGCGTGCTGATTTTATTATGAAAAAGCTAAGCTTAGTAATTGGGGGTTTGCATCGTGGCCAATAAAAGATACATTTCACATATATCAATGTTTGAGCCCATATAGAATATTAAGGAATTCAAATGCTGAATTTCTAATTTGGCAGGTCAATTCCACTTGGATATTAGTGCAACAATTTTCCTCTACTTGTCTTAGACTGGGTTAGGGTTAGCGTTATTATGTAATAATTGTCTTAGACAGAGTTAGGGCTAGAATTAGGGCATTAACTTACTGATACATATTAGATTACGGGTTGAAGAACTGACCTAGGAACATATATCTAGAGAAATAATTAACGATTATACATTCGTACCTAACAATAATTTTAATTCGTGCTCATTTTTGTCTTATAATTCTGTCTAATTATGGTTTTGTTAATGCCCGGGTTTTTCTAACTTAACTAAACTCCGCTTATTATCCTTCCAAAATGTTTCATCCTAACATAGGGTATTTGTAGATACATGTCGGCTAGCATATGTATGTATATGCATGGATGTAGATATTTGAGTCCATGTAAGTATAGATATCTATGAAAGTAGAGATATTCTTAACGTGGACGAACTCATGGTACGCATATATATATATATATATATATATATATATATATATATATATATATATATATATACCCTGTAAATCTTTGAAAACACTCCTCCAAACTTTGAGCTCTGATATATGGACGAGTTTAATACACCAATAATTCCGAATTATCTCTCTTTCATCTTACTAAAGTTACCTCTTGATTGTTTTTTTTTTTTCTCATTTTCGTTAATTTCCGTGGATTTCCGTTGAATTAAACTTCGGGCGTGTGACCATTAAGTCAGCTCATCGGTTTCCCCTACCTCTCCTACCTACATACCATAATTCCTGTAACGGTGCCTTCTTCTGCCATATCTCCCACTACGGCCCCTCTAACGCCCACGCTCTCTTTCTTTTTCCAACTAACCAGTATCCCACTACAAACTGATACCATAAACAGTTTGAAAAATCCTGCGAATTTGAAAATTAAAATTCATAGGTGAAAATGGTCATTAACTAAAGGTATTTTAATTCCAATTGTAAAGAAAATTTGCTCTGTTTAATGAAAATAAACACTGAGCGCTCTTTTGTGAGTCAGTTTTAACATATTTCAAATTCTATGTTGTGTTAATGGAACTCGCCTGGATTATACCGACGAATTACAACCTATATATATATATATATATATATATATATATGTGTGTGTGTGTGTGTGTGTGTGTGTGTGTGTGTGTGTGTGTGTGTGTGTACATGCATGGATTCTCGCGTCGTGATCTAGCGCATGAGTATTGCATCGACACATTACTGATGAGTCCTTTCGTAAGAGTAGAAGATACATCTAGTGTCGTAGAATGACATGCACCTGAATTTATTTAAGTAAGAAATATTTGTGCATTCCCAGTTCCACTATCTTGTCCAATGCCCGCCATCTTCTTTCTGATGCAAAGGCTGCCGCGAGTTAAGCGACGTGCAAGGATGCAGGTTATATTTCGGAGTAACCTTCCTCGCAAGGCTGCATAGCCCCTATCTGCCCATCAAGTTTTGCTTCCAGTTTGAATTCCAGTCGGATTCATTACATTTACTTACGTGCTAATACTGTTAGGAAAGGTGTGAATCCTCTTTATCTCCCCTGTTGTGGGTAAATTGCATAACAGACTGGGTTCTATAGCCTTGGGTGGCGACTGGTCTAGAAGAAGGATATATATATATATATATATATATATGCGAAGAAATATATTTTTAAAGTGTGCTATATTTATGGAATAAAGTGCTAAATATCAGCGTACGTAAATACAAATTTTAAAAAAAAAACAAGCAAAATAAATTAATCCAAATTAACAAATAAATAAACAAAATACCCCCGGCAAAATAACCGTTAGAATGCACTACCCACAATGCACCACTGACGCATATATATAAATAGTCGAGAAAAGACCAACAGATGTCGCCTGATGATTGCGTCTAGCACGAAACAGTCTGTTGCCTCTGATTGTTGACTTCTATGTTCACTATTTATATATATATATATATATATATATATATATATATATATCGCTTTTGCTATGTATTTAGAGGTTCTTGATAAAATACGAAGAAAAACCTGCAATATTATTGGCCTTGACCTGACGTTTCAGCTTCACTCTCTTTTCCACGGGTTTAGGGGTAGCATTAGGGTTTTGGTGCAACAATTTCCTCTAGCTGTCTTAGGCAGGGTTAGAACTAGGGTTTTCTTGCAACCATTTCCCATTACTTGTCTTCCATTGGGTTAGGGCTGGGGTTACAGTGCAGCAATTTTCCATTACATGACTTTGTGTCACACTGAATTAAGCTTAGTTAACTGAGTTAAAACATATTTTTTCTTCTGTTCAACGCGGGAACTGATACCTCTTTTGCCTACTTTGAAATTCACGCTATCTACGTCGTAAAAATATTTTATCACAAATAAGTTGCATTCTTTGTGCGTATATCTTACGAAACGTTGCTGTTTGATACGAAACAAAAGTTTCAAGAATAAACTATTAACAATATTCATGATTGCTCAATACCCTATCTCTCTTCAATTTCAACAACGTACCCAATTCACACAGAGATGATGAGAAACATACCTCAAAAATTTATTGCAAAGTAATAAATGATATGATTTGAAAGTATATATTGTCGGGTCTTCACTCGCAAACTTATCGTTTCACAGTTCAAACAATACCAATAAATAGCCAAATAAAAGTGTGTTTAGGTCTCACACGCACATATGCATGCACACACACACACACACACACACACACACACACATATATATATATATATATATATATATATATATATATATAGATAATATTAGTGGAAAATATACATACATATGAAAAATATCTAAAAAATTCCCATACATGTATATTTTCAGAAAAAAATTTTTCCAAGAGGAAGGATCCAGGTAGAACTCAACGTCTAGGACAGAGTAAGGATATAATAAAAAGGCTTAAACACTAATATTCCATGGTCATAATTTATTCCATTGGAATCGTTAATACGATCCAAATCATCAGACCTACAAATTCAAAATGAAAACAGAAAAAACAACTCCGGAAATCAAAAACGAATTTAGAGAAAGATTATTTATTATATATATATATATATATATATACATCATTCGGCCGTGCATTGAATAGTGCTGCTATATCTGGTCTGGTGCTCCTGCTATTCATCTCGAGGATCTTGATAAAATACAAAGAAGAATCTGTGATGCAATCGATCCTAACCAGGTGTCAAGACTTTAGTCACCTTTTCACCGACGTCGCGTAGCTTCCCTCTGTCTTTTCTACAAATATTTTCATGGCAACTGCTCTGACGAGCTTTTTCCCTGGTACCCCAAAGACATGAATTTAAGCGTGGTACTAGATTGGCATCTAGGTCCCACCCGTTTACTGTTGAAATACCCTAAATACAACCACCACTACTACTCCAATAGATTTGTTTCTCGCACTCCCTGCCTGTGAAACTCCCTTCCGTTTATTTTCTTCCCTGATAACTACATTCTTAAAAAATTTAAATGCAACGTCAATCGCCACCTTCTATCTTCTAGAATCTCGTTCATATTTTATCCTTTGCTCAATCCTCCCTGTGCTCAGTCTTTTCTCTCACTTTCATTCCCCGTAGTAATACTGCTTACTAGTGGCATTTCCGGCCTGCTTTGGGTGATATATATATATACATACATATATATATATATATATATATATATATATATATATATATATATAATGCACCACTCGCTGTTGGACCTCTTAAGTGCCCTGTTTGTACCAGAGTATGTAGGTCCCTTGCTGGAATAAAGAGCCACGTTCGTTCAGTACATCAGTAGTTTTTCTCCAAAAAGATATGTAGTAATGGCCGTACTCGGGTATGAGTTGGCAACCACCTTATATATATATATATATATATATATATATATATATATATATAGCTTTTGCTGTGTACTTAAAGAAGGACCTGCAATATTATTGGTCCTAACCTAGCGACTCAACTTCAGTCATTTTTCCACCGCCGTAACACAGCTTTCTTGTGCTTTTTATATAAATACCTGAATGGTGATGGTTCAGATGAACTTTCCTCTATGTTACCTAGACTTTATGGATTCGAGGGCAGTATCAGATTGGCTGCTAGGTTCTATTATTTTACATATTGAACGGTTGCATGTAACTGTAAGTTTTATGCTAACATATTTTTCCCTCACGCATTTCTCGTTTGTGGAACTCTCTTCCTGCTATTGTTCTCTCTCCTTAAAGTGTTCTCATATTCTCTAACACTCAGTAAACCCTTCCTTCTTAGTGGCTTTATTGCCTTGCTTGAGGTCAAATGATTAAACATATACATATATATGTGTGTGTGTGTGTGTTTGGCAGTGAAGATCACAAGTAGATAAACAATATAAGAATCAATAAAGACTGCGTAGACAAACACGACATAAATAATATATTCTGCTATAATTATCTTCGTACTGAACCTGGGCACATGTATAAGTAAAGTATGTATAATCAGCCTGCAAGTCAGTAAGAAGACGAGGTCCTGTGTACGATAAACTCAAGCTAATATACTTAGTAACGTGCAATGAACCTTTAGAAGCAAAATATTGAGGAAAATAGAAAGTGACGAAATATATTAATTCTAATGTTTGTATCGTGGACATTTGGCATTCAACAGGCAATGAATTTTATTATGTTTACCTAGTGAAAGGGCCTAGGAGAATCTTTCTTTTTTAATCGTGTTCACCCTATACAAGGCAGTAAAGCCAATAAGACACAAAGAATTTCAATGTGTGAAATTAGAAAACGGAAATATTATTAAGGGACGAGAACAAAAAGAGAGTAATCAGACTGTAGATAGCGATTGACATTGCATTTAAACTTTTGAAAATTAAAGTTGACTGGAAAGCATGGAACCGGAAGAGCGCTCCACAGGCGAGGAGTGCGAGAAAAAAACTGTTAGCGGAGAACTTACGGTTACATCTAGCTAATTCAACTGTAAATTGATGAGACCTCATCGCCAATCTAGTACTGCGTTTAAATTAATAATATCGAGGTACGATAGCGAAGAACTTACCCGAATAATCATCATGAAAGAATTTATAGAAAAGGCACAGGGAAGCAATCTTACATTGGTGGGAAAGTGACTGAAGCCGAGACGTCAGATGAAGAACAATAATATTGCTGATTCTTCTTTGGATTTTATCAAGGAGTTCTAGATAAAAAAAAAACAAGAGCACTGGACCATATGTGACAGCAATATTCCAAGCAGGGACGAATGGAAGATTTATAGCAAGCAGATTTATAGTTATGTAAGATAGATTCTGGGGATAAGAATAATCTAGTATGACATAGTGAACAAACTTTCTTAGCAGCTGACCTATCAATGGATTCAATATAATCTTTCCGTTTCATATCAGCTGAGAACATTAGCCCAAGAAGGTTCAATGAGTTACTCTCTTGGAGGATAGCATCAGCCATGTTGATGGAAGGCAGAGAGGGGTCTCTCAAATGATTAGTAGAGAGAAGTTTAGTGTTGGAGACGTTGAAATTAAGAAGTCATCCTTTACCACAGTTAACAACGGACCAAAGTTCGTTTTGGACACCAGCTGCCATTTTGACCTTACTATCGAGACAGGAGGAAATGCTTATGTCATCGGCGTAGATACCATCAGAAAGATCATTAATGAAAATTAAAAACAAAGTAGGAACAAAGATGGAGCCCTGGGGGACACCTGTATCAGTACGAAAGGATCTGGAAGAGCGAAACCAAAAATATTCTAATTTGTTAGAATAAATCTGACTGGTCAAAAAAAGTTCAAGGTTTCATGGCTAATTACCAAGACAGACAAAAAAATAATGGATGTCAAAACGAAAAAGCTTTTCATTTGACACCGTATTTATCATCCTCAGGCCGATGTTGATCGTTAGTATGTGTCCAGATCTGAAGGAGGAAGAAGATTAATTCAACTAGAAATGCCTTACAAAACAACAATCGGTCTTCAAAGATACCTAGAAACTACAGAAGACACAGATCTCTGTGTCAAAGAAGATGAAAGAAATAAGAAATTTTATCTCTATCTATAAAAGCAGGATGTGTGTGTCTGTGTGTGTGTACCGAATGCACGGCTGCAATTTTCGACAGATTTGCACTAAAATTTAGATGCACATGCTTCAAGTTAGCGGGAAGGCCAAGACCGCTTTACATTTCCCAACTCCCATCGATAGTGGAAATAATCGATTTTTTATGTTTCTACGGCAGTTTTCATGTAGTTTGCGGACATTTTCTACTGGCCAGAGTGAGAGCCAATAGCTGGCTGCCACGAATAGGCAGGAAGATTCTATTGGCCAACGTGAGAGCCAACAGCTGACTGACACAAATGTTAACTAGCATGCTAGCATGCAAAAAAAAATCGATAGCTGCATTCGTCACAAGTGGGAAAAATTTAAATCTCATTCGCTTGCTTAAACTCAACGTTGATTCTGATTCCGCAGAACTGGGTTGAGTGTGAAAAAGTATTTGTTGTTAACATTCTTTTTTCATTCGGTTTTTCCAATTACGAGTTCTTTTTTTAAAGCTGATCGTTTTGTGTTCATGTTTAGTTCTTTTTTCGTAACAGATTTAATGTTTAGTATAGAGCTTAGAAAAAAATTCGCAGTGTGAGATAGGCAAGAAGTAAGGCATGTAGCAACATCAGCACGGCAAAGGGCACTCCTTTAAAGGCAAGGAAGGGCAAAAATATTTTAAGTCAAGTGATAGCGATTGCTGTATGAGTCATACGATTTTTGAATCAAGCACGGGCAACGCCGGACAATGATGCTAGTTTAGTAATAAAGGAAGACAACAAATTGAAAGGGGAATTTCAAGTAGGTAAAGAAGTGCAAGTAAACCATAATAGACTTATTGCGGTGACAAAGAACATAAAAGAAAGCAAAAGCAAATGCAATGAACAAATGCGAAAACGATGGCAAGATAAACCTCTTGGTCAATAATATACCAGTGCTAATTAAGAAGATATAGACAAATCCCGAACCCATCACTGCTTGCATAGTATAGGATTAAAAGCCGAAATCGAAGATTTTATTCTTGCTGCACAGGACCAATGCTTGCTAACTAGAAATTACCAAGCAGACATAATGAAAATTTGTATTAACCAGAAATGCAGATTCTGTGATGAATACCCAGAAACAATTGACCATGTTGTATCAGATTGCACGTATTAGCATCTAACGAATATATACAACTCAGCATGACAGGGTGGGATAATATCTGCACTGGAAAATTTGCAAGTTTTACAGGAAGGAAACTGCAAAGAATTGGTATGAACACCACCCAGATCCGGTTACAGGCATAGGACCTGTGATAATTTTATGGGACTTTACAACACACACACAGACAAAATAATCAAAGTTAATCGCCCCCCAAACTGTGATCAAATACTACAAGAAGAGAATGTCCTTTCTTATTGAGTTGATAGTTCCTGCAGTCTGTAATGTATCTTTGCAGATCTTAAAAACAACTATAAAAAAAATACAAGTAGCTTGACGTGGAAATCTAAAAAATTGAGACATATGAAAACATCAGTAATTTCAGTTGTAGTTGGACCCTTGGAAAAGCTTTTTGATAAACTCATTGTAGGGATCCCTGCTAGTACATGCCTTAAACAAAATAATAAATGTATTCCCACAAGTACAGCTCGCACACACGAAGGGCTTTTATCTATGTAAAATGGACGTGATCTTACGTTGTTTTATTTTTATGTTTTTACAAAAATATTCTGTGAAAATTTCATGATGCCATCTCTGACCTAATGTCTCTGGTTGGAATCAGGAATAAGATTAATATGTAAGAGAAATTAAAAGAAATAATAATATTGTTTTAGTTAATATCTGTAACTTGTTTAATTATGGAAACAGAAAAGCAAGGACATTCTTCGCTTGCCATCGGACATTGGTTATCACCCGGCACGTGAATTTATATATTGTCATATGGGAATAAAATGAGTAACTACCGACACCGAGGTTCGAGCATGACACTCTGGACTTATGAATATGTTTTCCGCCAGGTGTATAAATAGCGGTGTCAGGCTACTGACTGCAGTGATTATTGAGTGACTATTGAGTGGAACTATCCAGTCGAATTAGTGTGAATTAGTGTGCGTCGATGATTTGGGTTTTGATTTAAGATTTACCGGACGTTAAGCCGAGCCGCGCTACTAACAAGGTATTCACTGAAATGGTTAATCATCTTTGGTTGACTTTTATCTTTTTGTTCATGCTAAGTATTTATTTGCAGTTGTAATTAATACTGTTATATATTTTAATATTCATTTCTTGTGTTATACTTAATTATTAACGGGCGCTGTACGTCACAAAATATATATATATATATATATATATATATATATATATATATATATATATATATATATATAGTTTTAAGGTGTGCTATATTTATGGGGAAAATGCTCAATATCAGAGATAGAGCGTATGTAAAATAAAAATGAACATTGAAGTTTTTCAATAAAAGTGAATATATATATATATTTATATATATATATATATATATATATATATATATATATATATACCAAATTAATTTTCTTCGGCATTTTATACTCACATTAAATAAGTTATTCGGAAAATAATGTCCGGCTTTCGAATTAACTTTTATTCTTGAATTAATGTATTTAAACATTGGTTAAATCAGTCAAAATGGGAACCCTTAACAGTTCTGTCATTAAGTTATAAAGTTAATTATAACTTTATGATAAACCTGTAAAGGTTTGGATGCCAAGAGGTGTTTGAATGCAGTTTCTACATCTTCATTGCAACGGAATGTCTTTTGTCTCAAAAAAATTGTCAAGATACACGAGAAAGTGGTATTCAGTTGGAGTGAGATGAGTGGAATATGGTAGATGTGTTAAAGTCTTGTATCCCATGTCGGTGAGATTCTGCAGTGTTCTCTTGGCAACATGTGCCCGAGCATTGTCATAAAGCAGAAAAATTGAACCACGTTGATTAACCAGTGCCAATCGCATATTGCTTAACTGCTTTCATCCAGTTGTTGGCACTAAAATTCGGCTGTGATGCTCTGGTTAGATTCCAGAAAGCTGTAATAGATAACGCCAATGGCGGACCGCCAGACAGTCACTATAGTCTTCTGTTTGTGCAATTTCGGTTTTGGAAAGTGTTTGGGTCATTCGTCCGGATCAAATCATTGAGCCAATAGTTTAACATTGTCATAAAGGATCCATTTCTCATCACAACTCAATATTCGATCAAGCAATGAATCACTCGAAATTCGCAGATGCAGCGTTGAACATACTTTAAAACGTCGAACTCTTTGAGTTTCGCTGTGTTCATATGGAACCAATTTATCGAGTTTCTTCACCTTGCCAATTTTCATAAGATAGTCCAATATTGTTGAAATACTGGCAGCCATTATTTGAGACATTTCTCCGACACTTTGACGTCAGTTTTGTTTGACTAGTGTTTTCAAATGTTGATTGTCAATTGCAATGACAATAAGATGGACATTCTCTAGCACCTTGATCTTCAAGACTCATATCCCCATAAAGGTACTTCAAAAACCAGTACCATGCTGTCCGATCACAAGTGGATCCCTCACACCATGCCTTGTGAACATTGGCAGCTGTTTGAGAAGCATTATGACCAAACTGGAACTTATGCAAAAAAGTAAACGCATCTCTTCATCTTTCATGTTCAAGATGACGGGTTTAATTTTTTAAGTGAAATTCTGAAAGAGGTTGATATGAAATTAACAAAGACGACACTTTAATCATCAGGAATGAGTAATATATATTTCTGCAACTATTATAATAGTATAATATAGCACAAAAGGTGTATTTCAAATTCGGACATTATTTTCCCATCAACCTAATAACTTAAACATAATTAATGCTGAACACTTAAAAAAGTATACATTTCCATTGAAGATAACTTAAAACAAAAATCAATTTAAACTGATTTATTTTACAAGTGTTAAAAGCCTCAGTGGATACAACTAACACTGAACAAAAAATGTTTATTTTCTGTATTGCGCAAATCTCAAAAGATACTTATTGCGCATATATTAAAAACTTTAACATTTCTTTTAATCATTTCACCCCAAGCAAGACAACAGAGTCACTAAGGCGCAAAGGTGTTACTGTTAGTGGGAAAGACTATAAGAAAAAGAAAACATTAAGAATCAAGAACAATAAGAGAACAGAAATTAAAAAGACAGAAGATAACGATTGACATTGCATTTAAATATTTGAGGACCAAACTTGACTCGAAAAGCAAGAAGACGGAAGAGAGTTCCACAAGCCAGAAGTGAGAGAAAAGAAACTGTTAGCATAGAACTTACGGTTACATCTCACCGACTGTAAAATGATGAAAGCTTTTACTTTTTTAAGTCTATTTTTAATTTCATATCATAGAAGGCCACTAAGATGCAAGCGGTTACTGAGTGTGAGAAATTATAAGAAAAAACAAACACTGTTGAAGAGATTAAAGGAATAAAAGAACAAGAATTAAGAAGACAAAAGATAACGATTGACATTGCATTTAAACTTTTGAAGATCACAGTTGACTTGGAAGCAAGAAACCAGAAGAGAGTTCCACAAGCGAGAAGTGCGAGAGAAAAAACTGTTAGCATATAATTTACGGTTACATTAGTCATTTCAAATGTAAAATGTTTAGATTTTGCCACCAATCTAATAGTGTGCTTAAATTTATAAAGTCTAGGTACCAGAGAGGAATGTTCATCAGAGCAATTACCATGAAGGTGTTTATAGAAAAGGTACAGGGAAGCTATATTACGGCGGTTGGAAAGTGACAAAAGCCGAGATGCCAGATCAGGAACACCAACATTGCAGATTCTTTGGATTTTATCAAGTATCTCTAAACATGTAACAGGAGCACCAGGTCATACGCGGCAGCAATATTTTAAACATGGACGAATGGTGGACTTATAAATAGGCAAAATGAATTCTGGTGAAAAAGAATTGTCTAGCAAAGCAATGTGAATGAACTTCTATAGCAGCAATCCTATCAATTGATTCAATATAATCTTTCAATGCTAGGACAATTGTGAGTACAAGTTCGAAATCCGTGTACTTGATTTAATCATCATTTGTCTAAGTAGTAAACAAAAAGTTATATCTATCTCCTTTCTAGTCGAATGACAAATCCCCTCTAAATATGCTCATAACGTGCGAACCTGACGGCTAAAAAAAATCCGAGTAAAGATTCCGAAACAACATAGTCTAAACAGTAAAATCATTGTTGTCTGATGTTATTTGTATCTATCTATATCAATAATTCTCAAAATGTGTATTTACGTATGCGCGCGCGCGCGTGTGTGTGTGTGTGATCGGACGTTGTTTATCCATTTTCACAGTTTTCATCCGATTTTTTTGTTTGACAGATAATTCTTCAGTGCCGGTTTTGAGTCCAAATTGTTGGAGACAATGGCTCTCCACTACTTCCTGTCCATTATAACTCTCAGCAACGTCTTACTATTTACTATCTGTTCTTGGATATATATCTTTCATAAAAACTTTAATAAAAATAAATACTTTAAATTATTACAATAATATTATCCATATCTATAATTCTCAAAATGTGTGTATATGTATGTGTGCATGTGTGTGTGTGTGATCGGATGTTGTTTATGCGTTTCCACAGTTTTCATCCGATTTCGATGAAAACTTTTTTGTGTGATAGATAATTCTTCAGTGCCGGTTTTCAGTCCAAATTACACATTCCCCTCCCTTTGGCCAAACATTCAATTTCTCTCAAGTGAGGCAACCTTTTCCGTTGCATAAAGCCTACTAATTCAGTTTTAAGGCGTTGCTTTCATTGTCGTTTATAGACGTTCCCAATTTAATTTTTTTTATTGTCCTGCCAGTTTTTGCATTGCTGCATTCACCGTAGTAATAAGTAAGCTTGCTTTTTTATTACTCAACATTTATTTTTCCAACCTTTTTTTAAAGTTATTCGTGCTTAGTGATACCTGTAGCTTTACAACGGTCTCTTCTGGTATTTGCCCACAAATTCTATTTGACAATTCATACTTGCCTAAGACATGCCACCAAAGAAAACAACTTGCCTAGGTCGCAGAATAAGAGATAACGAATCGTCTTTGTAACGTTCAATTCCCCTGTCTCAAAATGCCTCTCGGGATGCTTCAATCAGAGCCACTGAGTTCGAAGATCAACGTAGCCATCGGCTTTCCAGAAGAGCATGCTCGAACGTTTCTGCGCGCGAGGCTGAAAATGATGATCAAAGGACACAACGGCCGAAGAGAAACGCCTGTTTAACTGCTGCTGCGTGTAAGGCTGAAACAAGATTGAGAACGCAAAAAATTCCATTCAAATTGTTAACCCCCCCCCCTCAATTTGGAGATGTGTCTCAGTTGCATCCAATTGTTGTTACTAATATAGATTTTCGGGTTGGCTGACTTTAAACTTCTCTAATTGAACGGTAAAAATTCCCAATAATGAAAGACACGGTCTAGTTTATTATTATTTATTATTTATTATCATACTACCCATAAAAAAATTTGAGAGGATTAGTTATGCATTTGTGCTTCGGATATAAATATCGCAATTTGGCTCACTGACTAACATCAGTGTAGTATCTGTGCCTAGGATAAAAATATAGCTATCCGGTTCCCTGACTAAAATCATTATAGTAGTATCTTTACAGTGTACCTGACTTTTATCTTGTTGCACAAGTAATAGAACGTTGGTGGAGTTTTGTTTGCTCGTTTACCTCCGCATTGGACATTCAAATCAGTGCGGAATTTACTTGTTAATATCTTATAACTGTTTCCGTGTAATATGTCAGAAATTACGAACAAAAGAAGGAACTTTACAGAAAATGTCAGTGTCCATTTTATATATAATACTTATGTATCCTCAAAAAATGACGGCTATATTATTATTGTTGTACATAAGAAAATTAGAATTTTTATCTATTCACTTAACTTTATTATATACTATATAATGCTATAGTAAGAAAGAGTGTTATTCTTTCAATCATTAAAAATCAGTATACCCAAAGACAGCTAATACGAAAGAAACAAAAGGAAAACAATATATTAACAACCCGATCTCCCTAAATTACTAATGAGATGTTCCATTATGTTGTTTACCAATCGCCACGTAACGCTTCCTGTAAACAACGGATTATCTTATATCTAAAAAGGGTAGATCAGGCTGCATGACCGATAAATATATATATAGTTACATTGTCTTTCATATTCTAAAATAGAAGGAGCGCCTCGACATGATGCAATGGTTAGCAAGCTTGTCTCGCTAGAACAATTACGATTGAATAATGATTTCGATCCTCACAGAGTGCCTGATACTTTCGACCTTGTGCCACATCAGCGCTACGCTTAGAAGATCGCCATAGCCTAAAATGTAAGGGGACTCTTCGACATGCGGTAACGGTTTGTAACCTTTTCTCGCTAGATCAATTACGATTGACTAGTGAGTTCGATCCTGAATGGGTGACTCATACTTTCGACCTTGTGCTACATCTGCGCTAAGCTTAGAAAAATCAACATATTCTACAATAAAAGACTATTATTAAAAAAATAACAATGCAAGATCATTACACTGGATTTTTCTCTTCTTCTTCTTTATCACCAGACTTTATACGAGGAGGATGTCGCAAATCTAAAGAATAGCGGGTGACAGCGGCGACATCACGGCAAGGTTGAACAGTTCGGCACTAATTATTTGTCAGGTATTGACTTTGCGCTTTAAATACCTAAGAAAACTGGCTTCATTCCACGAATTTTGTCGTTCTCGGTGGCTGGCGTGGTCGAGGACTTTCGATCAGCTCAAGTGGACACTCATCAAATCAAAGTAATAAAAAAAAAAAATGAATTTCAAAGATTGATGTTCAAGTTAACCAGGTCCGTCTTAGATGGAAGATTGGAGAAATATAGTCTTTCTCTTCCACATTTTGGCGCTGTGTCGTACTAAAAATGTCAGTTTAGTAAACATCGATTCTATGAACTATTCTAAAATCAATAAATATCACCAAAAACTGAAAGGAACGGTTTTGCATTTGTTTTAACAAAAGAGTAAATCCTATTTCGTTTTCTAATTAGACTTCTTTCATCCATTCTTTCTTTTTTTTTTTTTTTCCCGCGTTTCTTTTAACAAAAAAAAAAAAAATCACAGGACTGGACTTTCCCAGAGTTAAAGAGATTATTTTGAACACAACATGGGGTAATTTTGGAAACAGACCGCAGCATGAGTGATAATGTCTATTCACTTTCTAAGAAGGAATTCTTTCTCCTTTTTTTTTTTTTTTTTTTTTTTTCCCCAAAATGCTCCACAGTTGGCCTCTAAATTTTTCTACGTGAACAAAATCACGGTTTTTCATCTGATACATCGCTGTTTTCAAGAATAAAAAATATAGATAAATAAAGCATAAAGGAATTAAAAAGAAAGCAAATCTTTCTTTTTCGACGACTTCTTATCAAGGCTGGTAAAAATAGTCATTCAAAATAGCGTTCTCTACATTTTTATGCCACGACGCTCAGTTTTATTTGATTGCTTTTTCGGGTGCAACAATTGCTTTTCCTCTTTATCCTACTGAACTTCTTTCTGAAACGTTTCTTATGTGACACTTTCATGGGGAGATGCCGCAAATAATCCGACTTCCATTTTTGGCCTTTGGATTGAAAAAAAGCAACAAAAGGACAGACAAGTTCCCTCAATCTAATGTTTATTTTCCCCGATGCCAATTCTGGTCTTCTTCTAAAGAAGAATACCATAAAAGGTCAAAAGATATAAGGCGATTCTTAGCCAATAAAAATTTTGTTAGTTGCACTTCTTAAGCAAACATCTTCCTCGCATGCAAGTGCATATGAGGCGATAAAAGGAAATTCTTATGTTATATATATATATAATATATATATATATATATATATATATATGGTGGTTTATTAACCATAGCTTACACGTGGCACAGGTATGATGTAATTCAGTGGGGATTGAATTAGATCAGACGTAATTGATCTAGCGAGACAAACTTGGTAACCATTACACCATGTCGGGATACCCAAACAAGTTGCTGGAAGTTGTTTACAGTACCCAGTGTTCAAAAAGCAGTACCCCATCTAAGCACTGATCGGGCTCACCGCCGATTAACTTCGACGATATATAACGATATATATTTTTATATATCAAAAATAATATAGAGAAAATTGTATGACAAAGTAGAAAAAGTTTACTACTTCTGACGCGTTTCGTCCTTCAGGACTTCATCGGCTAAAAATGTTTCAAATTCTAAAATCCCCAGTACATTTCATTCGTAGCCGTACCAACATAAGAAATTTAGTCCGACGAAGTCCTGAAGGGTGAAACTCGTCACAAATAAACTGTTTTTGCTTTGCCATATATATATATATTTATATATATATATATATGTACACCTCACTTAACAACTTACTCTTTAACGACCAGCTCTGAAATATCATAAAATATTTTTCTTAATTCCAATCAGCCTCTATTGTCGGCTGTGCGAAAACATCGATCGTAAAAAAACACATGAAAAATAAATAAAAACATTACTTGTCCTGTATTTACAGTATGCAAACCAAAGTAATGCATAAAATATAGAGCTGTTTTTCAAATTAGTTTATTACGTTGTTCTAGCACAACCGAGGGTTTGAGTGTACTGACCTTTTTCACACTGTTAATAACGCTCTCTCTCTCTCTCTCTCTCTCTCTCTCTCTCTAAGAAACTGTAGCTAAAGACCGATCAGCATAGTTGCAGTTTAAACCACACGTGGACTCTGTGGGTGTAGAACAAAGACAAAAGTATCTAAGCAGGCGTCTGCAATAAGGATTGGATAGCCAACCTAGTAGGCGGGCATCCTCGGATACGAATGCCCAGTCATTATACACTACGGTACTATATAAACATTTAGAAATAAATTGTGCAAAAGTAACATTAAATTTTCATGAAGCTGGTCGACACAAGTTCAATTTAGCGACCAGTTCGTTTAACAACCATGTTGTAGGAACGTAACCCGGTCGTTAAGTGAGGAGTATATATATATATATATATATATATAAGGCTCGAACACTAATATTCCACTGTTCAGACTATCGTCCTCATCTTTGTTGCCATATTTATCACAACGTTTCGGCCGTTGTACGCACCGCCTTTCTTCAGGTGGTTGGAATGCCGAACAGAACCCTTTATTTCGCTCGATGGAGTAGACTGTTCTAGTTCCACGTGCCATCTCTAATGGATGTCAGTTATCAGCTATTTCCTGTTAATTCCTCTTCCCAAGTTCTCCACTGCCTTAACCAGGTATTGAACTCACACTCTTTGGGTCTTGTTACTGGATCTAACAAACGCCTTTATCCACTGTGCCATGTTTCCTTGAGAAAATTGTATGACAAAGTGGAAAAAGTTTACTACCTCTGACGCGTTTCGTCCTTCAGGACTTCATCGGCTAAAAATGTTGTTTTAAATTCTAAAATCCCCAGTACATTTCATTCGTAGCCGTACCAACATAAGAAATTTAGTCCGACGAAGTCCTGAAGGGTGAAACGCGTCGCAAGTATGTGACACTTTCATGGCCGAGTGGTTCTAACGTTCGCTTTCTGACCATCAGACCTGGTTTCGAATCTCACCATGATCGATTTGAAAGTAACGTGACTTCTTGATGTTATCAGTTTGGAGGAGTTGATCCCAGCGTGTGGCACATTTGGAACGTGCCGGAAAGCCATACCACGGGTTGACCCAAACTTTGTAAGTGAAATTGGATAGACGGAACTCTAGGCTTCCGTCGATCTTGTTCAGACTGATAATAACGCACACTTTCCCAGAAACTGTAACTAAGGTCCGCTCTTCGGGTGTTGAACAAACGTAAAATGTACCTCAGCAGGCGTCTCTAACAGCGATTAGCTAGACTGGCATCCTCGGATACGAGTGGCTGCTCCTCCCACTTTTTTTTTTTTTTTTTAGAATTAGGTAATTTCATGAGCTTGTTAATTCGATCTGCCTTTTATCAATTTTATGTATTTTTATTTTCCCCTATATTTTGCCCCCTTCTAGTAACCGTCTTTATTCGTATTCTTCTTTCATTTGGGAAATATTTTTCGAATCCAGGTAAACCTTTCACTGCTTACTGAGGTATCTTCATGATTACATTCTGCTATTTGCCATCCTTCCGGTTTATAAACTAATCTAAATGGTTTTTACAGGCCAATGAATTTCATTTCATTAAGAGAATATTGTAGGGATCGAAATAAGCGATAATCCGACGGTACAAGGTGAGCTGGATACTGCGTATGTAATAGGATATTCCAACCAAGCTGTGACAATTTATAACGGCTCTGCACAGACGATCTTCTTTCAGCTATGGTACCCATTAGTTCTCGTAATAAATATTAGAAAATTATAATCAATTACTTTCAGACATTCTCTAACTTTAGCATTATCTTGCACAAGGTCACATGAGAGAGAAGTACAGACTTTTGAGTGGGTAAAATTTGTCTATGAAAATCGGGACGCAAAACTACTAATACTACAAATATCACAGCTTCCTGAACTTTTTAAAAGATTAAATGAAAATACAAACAAGTTGGGAAATATTTTAAAAATTCACTGATGCTACTATTAAATATTTAATGTTGTTTATTTTTTAACTTAATCACGATTCTTATAAGCTTTTTTCATTGCTTTCCTTCCCGATATTTTCTTCATGAAATTCATCTAATTTTTACAGTAAAATAAATGGTTTTATATTTGGGATGGATACCAAATCTGAGCTTTCTTTTTATCAGCCATTTTTCTTGCTTTTTCTTTTGTTTTTAATGTTTTGTTTATTGAATAATTTCTTCTGCTATAGATTCTTTTCAATGCAATCAAAGAAAAATGAAAAAACATTTGACTTTAAATACAATACAATTTTATAAAAGTCTTAGTGAATGAAGAAAACCATTTATTTCAAATTGCTTTCTTTTTTCTTTTTCTTTTTTTAAATAAACGCTTTTATTCTGAGTACAGAACTTTACATTTAATTCGGTTAGAAATTAAGAGTAATTAATGTTTTTATGTTAGTTAAACGTTTTAATTCACTGTTTTTGTCCGGCTGTGAATTTGTTTAAAAAATGTTCACGGTGTTACACACACACACACACACACACACACTTTAACACTCACATGCAAAAAGCCAAAACGCACATACTAGCAATAAGATTTAAGGTCCTGCCTAGCTGTACCAAACCTCACTTTTACGGGTGTTCCGGATTTGTCACAAAACCGCCCAATCCCTGCCCGTCTTTCTGCTACTCCAGAGGGCGGGGGGGGAGATATGATATGGACAGGGGGCAAGGACTCATCTGTTCCTCTCCTGACACCACATGCCGAATGAAAGCAGAACTTTCATCATTCTATAACAAAAATCATTCACGAAAGATAAAGTTATTTTTTTTTGTTTTTTGTTTTATGCGGTATATTATTTCTCAATAGAATAAATTTTGTTATATGTTTAGACTATTCTTATTTTTTTCTCAGACTTATCCATAATGTCCACTAATAAATCATTATGGAGTCGATTATTTGCTTCAGACAAACATTATTAGTTTTGAAATGAAATCATTTCAGAATTTCACGCTTTTTGTTTATATTACTATCTTTTCCTTTGCTGATTTCTTTTTTTATCAAAATGTTTTTATAGGTCATATTCTTCAATCTTTAAATACACAGGATGCGTGTTGAAGCTAATTCCTTCAATTTATTGTCGAATAATCCATCATCAACTTTTCGAATAACAAAAAGTAACAAAAAATTAAGACACTAGTAGAACAAATGTATGGAATAATGAAATTATTTGATCTAAGAATCTCAATCACTACTATTATTGCAACGATGATTAATTCATCTTCCCCCTCCCCCATGACGCTCGTAAATTGTGTTTTCATCCCAGATGAATAAAGGACGCTATCTCAAAAGCACTTGACTTTTGACTTGAGTTGACTTGACTGGTAATAGACAACCACATGTTTCGTGCGTTATAAACCAATGTATATATATATATATGCATATACATTGATTTTATAACGCTATCTGTGTAAGTAAAAATGGTTTTCATTTTTGTATTGATTATTTTGAGTTATTCAAGAGAAAATCTTAAAACATCCATATCTAACTGGGTGCGTTTAAATTACCAATACGAGGCTGGTGAAATTCATTTCCGATGCTGTGAAAAAAAATAATCTTACAACTTAAAAAGTCACGAACTCAATATACCATGACTTGTTTGAGATATTTGACAATTGAATCATGGGAAGGTCTCGGAACTAAGTAACGCGCATGCGCGTACAGAAAAAAAACATGAACAATGCGATAATCTCCGACGCAAATTTACAGTGGCGGCTACACACACACACATACATATATATATAATATATATATATATATATATAGAAGAAGAAGAAGAAGAAGAAGAAGAAGAAGAAGAAGAAGAAGAAGAAGAAAATATGATCATGAATTTCTGAAGTTTAAGAATCTAGTATCAGAACAATGCAGTTAAAATTGTGTGTTAAACTAAAAATTTCCTCCCAAGCCAGCAAAGCGCCACAAAATAATAAACCGTTGGTTAAATCGGATGTTAAAGAATGGATGGAGTTGAAGTCAGATGTGAATTTTAAAGATTCCTGTTCCTCTCATAAAACGAATATTTTTAGATCTCATATCCTTTATTTTAAATATGTTTGCCTCTGATTTTAAATATACATTCTTTTGATATTCTATTCTACTTATTCTCTAGAATTAATTTATATCTTATCCCGTATTTATATCTTATCCCATGTTCTTTATATCTGAAGAACATGTGACAAAAATTTCGTTTTGTGGACAAAATTGTCACGGGTTAAGACTTTTTTCTCGAACAACTTGTCATAACGAAATCATAGTTTTTGATATTTAAGAAAATATGAAGCTGAAAGTCAGTACTCCTAGAATTTTCTATGCCAATAAATAATCGGTGGCTTCAACTTACCTCCGTTTCAAATAGTTTAGATGCTATGTGTTAAAAAATGGAAAGAACCTCTTGCGACTATGAATAGATAGATATCTGAACAAGTTTTAAAATGACTATATATATATATATATATATATATATATATATATATATATATATATAATTTGAAATGCGTATATTTTGGCAGCATATTTTCATTAAGACAGGTTTCGTTAAATAATTTAGACATCTTCTGTCTACTTATTCTCGATAGGATCCTTTCATATTCGCGGATAAGCTTTTTTGTGCGGTTATTAAAAGACGAGAGGAAAACACTGTGTTGGTTCATATTATATTTATTTCCGAGTACTTTCGACATAGCATAACGTCATCATCAGCCTATTGTTAATTATAGAGTAACTATTTAGTGTTCATGGTTGCGAAGGACAAAAATTGTTGTGGTTATCACAACCATGTTTTCAGATATGACTTTTAACCATCTTGACATCATTTGTCGTAACAATCACTGAAAACTGCTTGTAGAGTAAAGAGGAAAATTGGATCTTGAAGTCACAAGAGGGACCATCATTTCAATATAGAACTAAAGAGATCAATTAGAAAAAATTTAACTCAATCCATAAGACGTTTAGCATGTGTGAGAGGAGTTTCAGCTATGACAGTCCAAATAGCAGTGAAAAAAGATTTGAAAATGAAATCGTACGTGAAACCTGTGAGGCAAATTGTTACTCTAGGACACTAAGTTAGAATGTTAAAGAGGGCGAAGATAATCTCGAATATGTTGGGAAATGATCATGGAATAATATATATATATTTGAACTTTATATCATTCCTACATGAGCTTCCGATCCTTAGCTATGCTTAATTAATGATGAACATGTCATTTTCGTTTATGATCGATTTCATCACGATTCTTCTGTTACGCTTGGAGAGCAATCATAAATTCTTATTGCTCAAAGTAGAGTCCAATAGGGTTATAAGAACCTCGATGAATTCAAGTAAGACATCTTTAATCATTTCTAAGATACATTGGTTCAGAGCTTAATCTAACAATAGGACAATTTTGCTGTTACACGATCGGGATTTTTTAGTTGCTACACCCGGTGTGTGTGTGTGTGTGTGTGTGTGTGTGTGTGTGTAACAAACACGAAAAGGTCATCTTAGCATGAAACTAAGTAACGCTTTCGGATCAGACTCTTTAAGCGCTTAGAATGTTAAAATTCTATCCCTCAGAAAATTGAATGACAAAGTGAAATAATTCAGTGTAACCCATTTCATCGAATGAAATTCTTCTGGAGGCTCAAATGTGTTATATAGAATTTTTACACATTGTCATTCAGTTATCTAATGTATGTGTGTGCGTGTGCATTCAGTTACCTAATGTGTGTGTAGTTGTGTGTGCATATTACAAGGGAGTGCTGAAAAGTTCTTGATCTGACCAACTTCATGAAATCTGATCTAAGCAAAAAACTGAACATCAAATTTGGGGGTGATTTTGTTTATTTTTATGAAAGACTATTTGATATATATATATATATATATATATATATATATATATATATATATATATATTATTATTATTCTTATACTGAAACACTGAGTTTTCTTATAAACCTTTTTTTCGATATATAAAATTTATTTAGAATTTTTACAGGCTAATGTCTCAAAATAAAAGGAAGTCTTATTATTTTTATTGCAAGTTAATGACAGTTGGTTGTTTTTGTTTAACGGCATATCAACACCTCTATGGGTTATTAATGCCAAAATCCAAATATTTTGTACGCAATTATTTATTGAGATAATAATAGTTTTAATGATACAAGGCTCCCTAATTAACCCATAGCTGAGGGGAAAAGAGGTGGATTCATACCTTTCCCAAGGCTATTTGCGCGTAAATGAATGTAACGAACCCAACTGGAATTGGAACTCTGCTCTTCGATTATCAGACCATTAACCATAAAACCATCTGCACATCCTAGTTAACATCACCTTGTATTCCTAAGCGTTCACCCATATATGTACTGACCATGCTCGACGTTGCTTAACCGGTGTTTCAGTATGATGAGGCCGTCAGCCGGTAATGATTTTAGACAAATAACGCAGCCCAGCTCATAAACATTGTTAGAGATTGAAGCCAAGAAGACAATTTTCTGTTGAGTTTTCAGCTTGAGCAAAAAATGAGGGGACTGAAGATCCCATCCCCCCCCCTGTAGCCGTCGGGAATACCAAGTGATTGTAAAATTAAATGAATTAAAAAAAATACAAAAATTAAATTTAAAAAAAAACAACAATAAAAGCAGAAAGAGCATTTTGATTTGACCTTGTATACTATTTCTGTTCTGATGAAAAATAATGGTTTCACTTTTTAAAAAATCAAAGTTCTTCTGTCATGTGTGCGTATGCATATGTATCTGTGTGCGCGAGGTGCATATACTTGCTTGTTCTTATGTCTGTGTGCATGTATATACTTGTGTGCGCATGTGTCTGTAAATGCAATCGTGTATGTGTGTGTGTTTAGCTTTCACAAATACGCCATCGTTTCTTATTTATCAGTTGAGAACAATGCAGTTGATTTTTCCGTTACGCTGAATTCTGGGTAAACAAAATATGATTCAATGCAGGTAATCCACTTCCGCTGTGGTTCCTTGCCCCAGGCAAATGTAGCTGTTGCAAGTGGGCAAAAAACAGAAGTATACTTGCTCTAATGATATCCCTGTCGTATCACAAGTCAATTTTGCGTATTTCAAGTCAGTATGTAGCGTAGCATAGATTACGGTTTAGGGCGAGTAGAACCAATATATGTGAGACTATTTAAAAATATTAGCATGCCATTAACTGTTCCTTCCTAAACAAGACAAAAATTAATAACTTTAAATATTATTCACTTTCTTTGGTGGCGGGGGGGATTATATGTTTATGTCGATAAGGTATCGGGGAAACTTAATGGTGAATGTTTTTATGCGTTGTTATGGCTTCAATACAAATAGAACAAGTCTGAGATCTCATTACCACAAGTGTTTATTTCCTAGGACTTATCATCAAAAGTATAATCATTTTGCAGTTAGTTTATGTAGTCTTGTTTCACCATGAAAGTCCAGAGTTCGATTCCGGGGTGAATGAATTCATTTTTTATCTTTTACTTTCCATATAATTTGTGCTAATCTAGTCATGTGTGATCGGATGCTGAAAATTCATTGAAATTTGGTGACCTTGTAAGACTGTATTTCCTATAAGTGGGGTAGGTTTAGGGATGTCGCCTTGGGGTCGTGAGCTATATGGGATGAGTATAAGGATTTCCCACACTGAAGTTTTGACTTTGTTATATTTTGTAATTGTTAAGTGGCAAACCAATGCATGTATAAAAAGAAAAAAGAAAGATAAATAGAAAAGAGACAGAAAGAAAGAAAGAAAGAAAGAAAGAAAATAAATTTAGATAGAGGTAAAAAAGATAGAAGTGGTGAAAGAGAGAAAAGGAAGAAAGAGAAAAGGAGAGAAAAAAGAAAGAGACAAAGAAGGAGAGATAAAAACAAAAAGAGAAAAAAGGAGAGAAGATAAAAAAGATAGATAGATAGATAGATAGATAGATAGAGAGAGAGAGAGAGAGAGAGAGAGAGAGGGGGGGTATGTATGATGTTTTGCTAACTATTATCTAACTTTTACGAATGTCAAAGAGCCATCGACTTCCAGAAAGAAAAACCTGTGATTTTGGGAAATTAATATTGTCTTGCGCCAGTCTTTCAACTCGGGAGGGTTTTCCGGAATCAAAGCAGGTACGTGATACTTACCAAATGTAGTGTAGTCCTGTAAAAGGAAAATGTAGGTAAGAAAATTGTTTTCGCCTTTTTACAAATGGAAAAGGACTTGAATATCACAATTAGAATTCAGGAATTTTTTGCTAGATTTCGAACACCGACCTCTGAGATCGCTCGGAAATTGCAATTATTTGAAGCACGAGGTTGACCAAATTTATTGTTCATATTTTTATCTTGTCCGATTTGAAATTAAGGAGTTTTACAAATCTGACGAAACAAATCACAGAGTGCAACATTTGAAACGTCTTTGTTTTCTGAAACGGTGGTAATCATTGTCGTAAAATTTAAACTTGCGGAATTATATCTATTGACTGAAATATATGCATAACATAGACCCCCCACACACACACACATTGCGATAAAACAAAAGCTTGCATACTCGTCACAAATAGAAGTTACAGGAATCTCCTGCCAGTATTGGCTGACTTCTTTTGACAAATGCTTACTGGCGAAATGTTTTTGAGATGTGTCGTAAATTCAAATTCTTAATCTTTTCTTAAAAAAAAAAAGAAGTGCAATGTATAGGAAGAAAAGGTCGTTGGCTTATGGAGACGTCTTAATATTATGACCCCGGTGTCGCAGTTTATTAGCCGCGATACCGAGGCCATAATATTCGGATGAAGTTTGAAGAGTAACTATTTCATTATATCATTCGTCAAGGTTTTGTGATGCTGTACAAATAATTCTTACCCGCAAATCATTTAGATTTTTTTCTATTTTTTCTCACACCTCTGACTGAAATATACCAATTTCTTTTTTTTACTCTATATCAGTCGGATGAATAATTCATTTACAGGGCATTAATTTCGGGGTAGATGTTCCTGTCTGTCCGATAAGGTAGTAAGCTGTCTAATGAGCCATAGTGATATAAATATGTTTGGGTTAAATTTAGAGTTGAAAGCTATCTATATATATATATATATATATATATATATATATATATATATATATATATATATATATATGCATGCGCGTGTGTATGTGTGCTTTGTGTCGAGCAGTATGATATACAAACTTTATATATCATATAATAGGTAACTTTATATATCATATAATAGTAGGTAATTCAATGACAAAATGAAAAAAAAAATATGAAGAATCGTTTCTGTCCTCGATATGAAGCGCGTTAGAAAACTGAATGTAATCATCTATGTTTTGCATCTAGAGACATCGAACGCCAAAGATTTTAAATTTAAAGTTAAGTTTAAGTTATATCAGCGCTTTCTTGATGTAGAATTGGAGGGGACGTTTGTAGTATTTCGTTACCAGCCTCTGCATATTTCGGATTCGGATATGGAAAAATAATTTTACTTACTGTAAGTAATTCTAATACATCTACTTCTTTTAAAAAGAAATATAGTCTATTAAAATTAACAGTGAAAATAATTTAAAGTTGTATTTAAAATTGTAGTTAAATAAAACGAATTCTAACCTAAACATCTTTTAAAATTGTAATTAAATAAAACGTATTCTAACCTAAAGACCTCCCTCTAAGTACTACAAGCACTTAAAAGAATTCAATAAAACACCTACAGTAAAATGAAATCAATATGAAAAGCTAGAGGATGTAAGCCATTGAATGACCCATGTCCTTTGTACTTACATGAGAAACAATATATTACTAGGTTTATATAAAAAAATAAAAGTTTACTAAATCAGTGAAATTAATTAGCTATTTTTGCCGTCATTGTCATAAATTTTACTTAAATAATATTTAAATATAATTAAAAAAAAATTGTTACCTAATAATATACATACTTATACTTGATGTGAAAATAATTCTACACACTGTAAGGGATTCTAATACATTTACTTGTTCTTAAAAGAAATATAGTATATTAAAAATTAAAAGTGAAAATATTTTTTCAAATCGTACTTAAATAAAACGTATTCTAATCTAAACACCCCCAAAAAATCTTTAAATATACAAATAGAAAAAAATGCCGTAAGAATTTTTGCCGTTAACAATAAAATTTAAAAAAAATCCAGACGACATGCATTCAACGGATGTCAGATTTCATTGAAAAATACATCTCTACCCCTCCCAAAACGTAACTAATAACTGACACATCAAAATACAGACATAATGAACACGCAAACACCCCTTGTCTGATTGAATTGGATTTCTCTGTATCCTTGGAAACGTGAATTATGATTTTAGCTGTGTCTTTAAAACCCAGTAATTTTAAAAGTTACTCCAAAATTCGCTTGAGGATGAAATGGAACTAATGTCTTTAATTTAATTACAAAATTAAATTCGTAGCTTTTAGCTTCCATTTTTGAAACATGGTTAGAACTGTGTAGCGAAATAAAACCATATTTTAAATCAATTAATTTATAATATAATAAGAATCTTGTCAGTCGTTTTTATTGAAACTTGTACAAAACAAGGATTGCTGCCAAAATACGCAATTATTAAATTACATGATCCGTCAGACATTGTCATTCTGGAAGAAATATAGTCCAAAATTTCGATTTTCTTTTCGTCATCAGGGTACATAGTGAAAAATGGTGAGTTTCGTGGAACTGGTGAGTGTATTGACGTGGACAAAGAGTCTTGTGACGTAGGCTCGGTGTGAAGATAGTTCGATGTGAAGACAGCCGGATATCGAAAAGCACTCATTTACGGTGAGCGTAACGACTATCAGCGCAGGAAATGGACTTGACGGGCAGTATTCAAAGTCTACTGCGTCCACTTCTCAGTAATATCCTTTGAAAAGACATGTTAAATAGCAGGCAACACTGGCTTCTTTAATATTGAGTGTCAAGACAATTCTAAATTCAAAACTGAGAAACTACTTTAGTATCTTTCCCAATAAATCATGGCAATTCACAGATAATAAAGAAAAAAACCTTGGGAAGACATAATCACCAACACCTTGAAGAATCATGGTATTAAATAAAAAACCAAAAAAAACAAAATGGCTGGCGTTCTCCAAGGAGGCCGGTATAATGGATATATAAACGTTTTGAAAATTTATCTCAAAGCTTGTGACATTCCAAGCAACACCTGGGACAAGTTAGTAGTAAATCATTTAGATGGGTGAAAGATCTGTCATACTGGTGTAAGGTGCTTTGAACCCCACCGCATCAACCCGGTTTCCTGATTGTTGAAAAGCCGGATTCTCTAAATCTGCTAGCGGATAAGATTGGTCAGCCACCGTCTCAGCCACATTCTCCATCGTTATTAATAATCAATATTCGAATTCTTGGGAATGACACTGGTCGGAAATACACAACGAACTCTGCAACGAAATAGAGCCTAATTAGTAGAGGATGATTGTGTTGCGCCAATCTTCTAAGTAGTGATCTTCTATGTGTCGCGTCTCTTCAAGTCATAATCTTTCGTGTGTGACTCTTAACATTTTTCTCCCTTTGCTAAGACGCATGCATCCATTCACTTAAGCCCGTCAGTAAGTGGCTCGCTGACATCTTCTATCTCTGTTGGCCTCTATATGGCCCGTGATGGTTACGTTTTTCCAAGTCCTCCTTTAACATCGATCAGTACTACCAATAAAAAATACAGAGAGCAAGCAGCCTATACCAACACATAACTATCTAGCAATAGCAAGAACTTTAACACACTCTCTCCCTTCACACACACACACACACACACACACACACACACACACACACACACACACACACACACATATATATATATATATATATATTCATGAATCATTCATACAAAAAACAAATATAGAGGTTAATGATTTAAATGGCGAGAATACATCGTCGCAAACAATATAAATAAGATACACCAACCCCGAACCTGTATATGAATGATCCCTGTTTATAAATTCCAGTTGCATAAGGTCTTTTTAATTTTTTACAAGCTTTCGTCTGTTCCTACAGACATCATCAGGTATGGAAGTAGATTTTGTTCTTGTTTTTACTTCTCAGTAATGAAAGGACAAGGAAAATATAGATGCAATCCGAAAAAATGCTATGAGAAATGTATTATTGTTTTGGAACGTGCGGTCGCAACGCTGAGTTCGAATTTAAATTTTAAGGTTGTGCGTTTTTGTACAATATAGTTCATGCCATATTCACGGAAAATCTACCAGTAAAAAAGAATTCTCTTATTGCTATATTTGTACAAAAACGCACAACCTTAAAATTTAAATTCAAACTCAGCGTTGTAAATTTTAATTGCAATTGAAATTTTTAATTGATATATATATATATATATATATATATATATATATATATATATATATATATGTGTGTGTGTGTGTGTGTGTGTGTGTGTGTGTGTGTGTGTGTGCCGGATTAACAAATAAAAAATTGCTTTGTTTACTTTGGATACGAAACTGAGTTGACATGAAAAACTTTCGATAGTCTATGACGAGAAGAATTTCGCTGATAAGCTGTGATCTTCGTAGCTCAGTCTGTTACAGCACGTCAAATCTAACAAAGGTTCCTTTTGCAATTACGTTTCTTAAAAAAATCTCAGTTCGTAGATATTAAGATACATCTTTTCGTGTATAATAACTACAATATATTTCTACAATACAATAATCAATGATGTGGAGAAATAAACAAAAAAAATGTACTTTTAGTGTTCTGTACCTTCAAAGTGATCATAGCTCTCCACAGCTTTCTGTTTTTTATTATCTGTGAAACGCCATACTTTCTTGGAAAAATAGTAGAGTGGTTTCCCGTTTGGAATTCATATTTTTCTTTCTCTAAGACTGGTTACTGACCAAGGCTAGAGAGGTATTTAACCCATATCTGGGTGTCAGTGGCGACAGATTCATGCCTTTTCTAAGGAGATCTGTGCGAAAGTGAACACAACGGCCGGCCGAGCCTGGGATATGAACTAAGCATGACGATATTCCACTCTCCGCGCCGATACCCGTAACCTAGCCCGTACATCCTAACTTTGACATAAGGCTCGTCAAAGTATGTTGCTCTTTAGTTCGCTGCTTTTGGCGCTAACTCTTCTCCTCCTGTAGCCATTTTGCTTTATTCGCATCCGAGACACATTGAAGGATTCAGTTCAGTTGATTTCCCAGACGTTCGCAGAGTTGCTGAAGAATGTTAAGCGAATATCAGAAGCTAGGAATTTAGTCGGAGAACTCAGCTGGTTTTTCTCTCTTCTCAGCAATAGAGAGCTGAAAGGAAAATAATAAATAAAAGATTTCGCATGAGGAGAAGCGATGGTCCCAAAGCAAGCATCATAAAGAGGTCAAATTAACAGTTCACTTTTATAATTTTCTCCCGAAAGACATTTAATTAGGGTTTGGCTTTCGGCTACCAGATTCCTTCTTGCCTGATAGATACATATATGTATGCGTGCGTGTTTTGCTATACGAGAGAAGAATAGTAGATTTTATGGGCATAACACACACATATATATTTATATATATGTGTGCGTTAAACTATACACAAGATGAAACATTTAATGTACATATATATATATATATATATATATATATATATATATATATATATATATATATATATATATTATATTTCGAGAATTAATATTTCCCGCCTACAGACGTGTATAGATGTTTATTAAAAAGCAGTTCAGTTTTGGTTTGTTTTTCGGGATCAATGATATACGCCCATATATATATATATATATATATATATATATATATATATATATATATATATATACAGAGAGAGAGAGAGAGAGAGAGAGAGAGAGAAATAAATAGATAGATAATCTGATATCCGCTCAAGTAGTGAAACTATCAATGACAATTCAATATTGATTTCTCTGCCTACACTGTTTATATTCTATGCTTTTTTTTACAGATATTGAGCACTTTATCCATTTATATAGAAAATCTTAATCATATATATATATGTGTGAGTGTATAAATGTATATATATATATATATGAATGCATATCATATGATATTTACATAAAAATGTATGTTTTTATTCTCTCTCTATATAGATACACATACCAATATATATATATATATATATATATATATATATATATATATATATATATAAACAAGATTGATTAAGAAGAACCGGCTAGGTCTGTCAATTTAATTTTTATTGTATTTTTTCAATTATATGATGTTGTATATTGCTATCAAAATTGTTCGAAGTTCATGTTGTGTTGTTTGTTCAAGTCATTTCGACCGTCTCAATGTGTTGTCTGCGTGGAAGCTGAATTTCTTTTGTCTCCATTAGAATATTCTTTGGAAAGCGGAAAGATTGAAAGCATTTATCGTGACATCATGTGAAACAGTTATTGGGTCCCACCAAAAAGCATGTTTTTAATGCGCGCATATTAAATATATCACATACACTCGAAGATGCTGTATCCTGTGGGATTAACATTAAAAGAATTAATAGAAAGACCATATCAGTTCTTTTTAATAAAACTTGTGTGGATGAATACTTGATGCCTAAATCTATCTTGTCTTCATATAATGTATTTAGATTCAATAAAACGGAGATTCATATATATATATATATATATATATATATATATATATATAGATTTATATATATATATATATATATATATATATTTATATATATATATATATATATATATATTTATATATATGTATATATATATATCAGATTTATACATATATATATACCAGATTCATATATATATATATATATATATATATATATATATATATATATATATATATATATATCATATATATATATATATATATATATATATATAGATTCATATATATATATATATAACATTTTCATATATATATATATCAGATTTATATATATATATATATATATGGTTGGATTGATGTGAGTTTGTGACCCTGAGTTTCACGCTTTTGCGATCGTCAGACAAACTGATTAATTTTTTTTTAAATTTTGGATTTATGTAGATTGTGTGTATTAGTGTTATTATGGGAGTGGGGGGAATCGTCGTCGTGACGTCATCGTGCTAACGCAAACATAGATGCATGTCCGTACACTCGATGAGGTACGCAGACACACATACACACTCGCTCGTCCGTCGGGACTCATACATATATAAACATATGTGGACAGTTTCGGATTTGACATATGTATGTATATGGGTGGTGTTGTGTCTATACATACGCATTTGTATGCTGAAATTCAAAGATTGGAAGTGTAGCGAAAATTTCTTGTGAATGTCTCGTGAATGTATACATGTCAGCAATCAAAGCATTTTTCTATTTTTTCACTGAATAATATTTCCTCGCATGTATGTATATAAGTGTGGTGGGGTCTGTGTAAAATTATGATAGCTAAAAATGACTATTATTTTTATTTTTAATTTTTAAAAAAAGGGTTTATTTGTTATTATTTTAAAGCTGGTTATTTGCTTGTTTTTGATGACTGTGTATTAATCTAAAAATTAAAAATAAAAATAATAGTAATTTTTAAACAAACTCACATCAATCCAACCAAATATGTTAGCTCTATCTCTGATATTGCGCGCTTTCTAATAAGTACCGCGCATATAATGTAAATAATTCCTGTCGAATCTGTTACATTCACTTACGCGCTAATACCCTTGAGAAAGTTATGAAACCTTTTCTTCTCCCTCCAGCTATGGGTAAATAGCAGGACAGACCGGATTCTATAGATTGGATGGCAACTGGTCTACTGCAGAAAGAAATGGTAATCTACTGCGGGAAAAACAATCTGTTTCGTCAGTCATGTATCGAGAGATACATGATCGCCTCAGCGTTTATCACGCATGGCACATAACTGGCTGATATATATATATATATATATATATATATATATATATATATATATATATATATATATATTCAGATTCATTTTATCCTGAAATAAAAGTTTTATGTTTTGGCTTTGAATGTTTACAGGTTGACTATTATATTTATTATTTTACATTCAAAATGGCTACCCTTTGCTTTCACCATATCCGTTAATCTCTTTTCAACTGAAGTGCATTATTTCTTCACCACCTCTTCACTTAAATTGTATCACAACGTCATAAAATCTTTTGGGTCAAACACACTTGAGTGTGAGATACAGGAAACCTCACTCCCCGATAAGGGCAAAATTATAAAATCTATAGGATTAATGTCACGGCTTGATATGACTTAATTGATTTGTCAAAAAAATCTACGGAAATGTCTCTTGTACCAGTTCTGCGTCAAATTGTTTGTATTGATTGAAGACATAGCGACTTCCAAATGTAGCTGACAACAAGGGCAACACATCTCTCCCCAATATTTGCTGACAATCTCTGCTATCCACTTCTTCGGTTGAAATATGTTCTGACACTTTCGGAAATGTTTACTGAGGAAACCTATCAGACTCCAAAGTGAATAACTTCTTGGCAAACCAAACGAAGTTTTTGTTTGCATCAAATTGTATTTCCGCCAACATTTTCTTTCCTCTGACAAGCCATTTTTGCTTGAAGGCACTTCATAACAGCTGTAGTCTTTGAATCTTGCATGGCTTTAGCCCCTAATCCTCTTTCACAATCCTCCTTAGCGACCTTTCCGAAATATCCAGATCTTCACCTTCTTTTTGACGGTTTCAATGTCTTTCCTGGAAATTAACCGAACCGTTTCCTCCTGGAATTGGATTTGGTGAGGTTGTTTGATCACGTTCTGTTTGAGACGCCATATTTAATTAAACTGTAAACAATAAAAAAAAAGTATTTTAGGAAGTCTTATGTAAAATTTGAAACTATTTTTACGAATGGGTATATTTGAATTATTTATGTTTGAATAATATATATGTGTGTGTGTGTGTGTGCGCGCGCATATGTGTCTATGTGTGTGTGTGTGCGTGTGTGTAACTTATTTTCAGATAGAGTATATCTGTTAAGAGACAACATTAATAAAAAAGACAAGAAGAAAAACTATTCTTAACCGTCACGTTTCCTCCTCTGAGAGTCATTATTAATGAAGTCCATCATAGGACGAAGCGCGTCGGCTAAGAATAGTTTTACTTCTTGTCTTTTTATCCACACACACACACACACACACACACACACACACACACACACACACACACACACACTATTGACTTTTTACAAGTTCGTTACTCGACCGATTAAATTATTTTTATCGAGAGCTATATATATATATATATATATATATATATATACATGCCCGACTTACTAGTTATATATTCCATTGTTATGTTTATATGAAGTTTGTTCGCTTATTAGCGTCGAATACTGCTAAAGTAACAAAGCAATTTCTTCTTGCTAAATAAGTCAGATTGCGTGAGTGTTAAAAATGCAAAGCCAAATTGTGTTCCTATTATAGATGTATAATTTATTTTACCGCTTATTTTGCAAACACACATCTTTTGAATTTACAATCAAAGCTCAATTTGATCAAGCTTTGGTTTCAAATACTCAGCTTAATAGCATGGTCATAGATGAAGACCAAGAAGATAAATTTCGTCAACCGGTTAGTTTTTTTTTTTTTTTTTTTTTTTTGCTTGCTTGTTTTTTGTTTTCCAGCAAAAATCTGAGGGAGCTGGAACTACCACTTTGACATCCCTATAAAGACGTTTAACATACACGTAAAAAATTAACTTATAAGTTTACCATTCGTTCATACATTGAATATTGCTGTCACAACTGGTCTGGTGCTTCTGCTATGCAGTTAGAGATTCTTGATAAAATCTAAAGAAGAATCTACAATGTTATTGGTCTTGACCTGGCATCTCGGCTTCAGTCACTTTCCTACCGTTGTAACGTAGATTCCCTGTGCCTTTTCTATGGTGATTGTTCTGATGAGCTTTCCTCTTTGGTATTTAGACTTTATGAATTTAAGTGCAATGCGAGATTGGTAGCATTATGTCTCAAATGAAATGTCTAGATGTAATCGTCTACTCTATGCTAACAATTTGTCTGTTGCATTTCTTGCTTGTTGAACTCTCTTCCGGTTTCTGCCTTTCCAACTTTGATCTTCAAACATTTTTTCAATCCTTGCCGTCTGTGTTCTTAACTCTTGTTCCTTTACGATGGTTGTCTGAAAAGTTCTTGCAAGTGTAGCGGAATACAATAACTGGTCAACTAACTGTTGTAATCTGGTAACTAGTGTGTTTACTTACATTTATATCTTGGTCAGTCTATGAACTTTTCAGCCAACACATTGTTCTCTCTGTTTAATAATGTTTTCTTTTTCTCGTCTTTTCTCACATTCAGGAACCGCTTGTGTCTTAGTCGCTTTATTGTCTTGCTTGGGTTGGCTATGAATTATTATTAATCGATTACTGCAGACAATAAAGGTTCGTTTTTTTATGGAACAAATTTGGATACCGACCGACGTGCAGGCATCTTGATTTTCCCATCTAGTGGGGATACTCCTAACAGAAAATGTATCCTGTAAAGATCGACATAAACTATTCAGCAGTTGGGGGGGGATACGTGTAAAAGAGCCGGTATCTTGCTTACCTCCCGCTCCCAATAAATATCATTTTTAACTGCACCCTAGTTCTTTTACTGAAATGGTTGGCTATGAAACGTCCACTCAGATCGCAGTATTAAAAGAGAAAGTTGAAAATGACCAACAGTCGTGAAATGAAAAGGAAAAATGATAATTGATATGTCGTAAACCTGTCTGATGTGAAAAATGGCTTCGTTTGGGACAGACTTAATGTTGCCTCATAAAAAAATGTTGTTAAAAGGTATCAGTGGCTTCAATAAAGCATTACTCCTGGTATATGTCGCAAAGAATTCGATTCTTAATCGTGTCCTTTCTGATGGATGTTGTGAAGCCCAATATCAGGGAGCTGTGAGGCAGACCTACATAAAGGCTTTCTTGATTTTAGTTTCCAATAATCGACATATAGCGTTTCCGGCTGAATACAATGAGAATCAGCAGGTTTCTTTTATATAAGTCCCCAAATATACACACATCAACACATGAAAGGTCGAACCAAGTAGCAATTTTCATTTCAACTTATTGTAAGGACGGTGTCGTTTTAGAAATGTTCTTCCCTCCAAAGGGGAGGTAACCTAGGAAGATAAGTTTTATTATATTTTTATGTTTTAAACCTCAAACAATGAAAAACAGAAAGCTAACGTCTGGTGAATGTTAGTTTCTGTAAACAGCTTTAAAATCTTATCAACGATTAAAAAATATAAAAAAAAATATTGGAAAAAGCAAATTAAGATTTTATTTTCGGATAAAATTAGAAGACAATTTTAGATTCTTCTTTCAAGCTAATCATGCAGACCTGGGGTTTTTAAAGTGGGCGTTATCGTCCCCACCTCACTCCTCGTGGGTTCTGAAATGTTCCAAAGGCGGTGAGGAAAAGGGGATAATAGAGGAAAAAGGAGTGATACAGGGCGTTAAGGAAAAAAGAGGATGATAAGAGGCGACAGGAGGGTATTAGAGGGGGGTATTAGTATCAAGTAATATTTTTCAGTTATTTTTTTTTTTTTTGCGAAATCTAAGTCGCATTTAACGAACGTGTATTCTTTGAAAAGAATAAAATTAACAAAAAATTATACACAAGCGCATTTTTTTTATCCAAAGTTAAAAATTCGGACGTTTGTTTGTATCTTGCTGACGTTATCTGGACATAACAAACTGCATACTAGCCAGATCAGGCAACCAACTTCTGCAGGGGCTAATGCTCTAGTTTGTAGGTGTAGTGATATAACCACAGATATTCGACTAGTGACATTTTACTTAATATTATCGAAGAAAAGCCGAAATGCATATATGTGTTTAAAGTGTTAAATTATTTGCTTTTTGAATTTGCAGTATACACAATACCAATAAAAATAAAAAAATAAAAAGAAGTGGATTTATATGGATTCGTGTGGGAGGCTTAGTTTACTAATTAAGTGTGTCTGCGATTAAACGATTATAGCAATCTATGATAGTGAGTTCGGTCCCTGTTTGGTATCGAGTAACTGAGAGCGAAGTATAGTAAATAAATACTTATGGCAGATGTTTGGTTGAGTTACATCTCTTAACGTCACCTTCCTTATTTTACGGTAGAATAAAAAAAAATGATGGAAGTAATTTGTACCGCCAGTTCTCGTCTACAGTCGCTCTCTCGCAGACGTGCCGTCGCTTCCCTCTGTCTTTTCTACAAATACTTTCACGGTAACTGTTCCGACGAGCTACTTTCGCTAGTTCCTAGACTGTATGAATTTAAACATGCTACTAGGCTGGCATCTCGGTCCCACCCTTTCACTGTCGAAACGGTTAAATGTAGCCGTCTCTTCTACTCCAATAGCTTCATGTCTCGCACTTCCCGTCTGTGGAATTCCCTTCCTCTTACTTGCTTCCCTGATAGCTATAATCTTCAACTACTGAAATGTAATGTCAATCGACATCTCCAGATGCCTTGATCTATTCCCTGTCCTTCTCTTCATCCTTTCCTCTATCACGCATCTTTACTTTTGCTCCCAATCTCTGTAAACCCTTGCGTGCTAGTGGCACTCCCGCCTTGCTTGGGGTGAAATGCTTAAAAAAAAAAGTTTAGTTATAGATTCTAACAAGTGATCTACGGAATCATTTCTTCAGCTTTTATTTCATAAAGTATTATTTTACTCTTAGTTCACCCAATACAAGACCCAAGTGTCCCTCAAATTAGAGGCTCACTTAGCGAGATTTCAAGGGAAGAAGGAGGAAGAAGTGAGAGTTTTATGAGGACGAGTAGGATAGATATCGATTGTCTTTGGACTTAAGGAGACCAACATTATACTTATCAGGGAATTATTCTCTTGGGACTTTGTTCCATAAAGTAAGTTCTGGCGAAGAAACTGATTGGGACTTGTTTTTCTTTATCAAAAGAACACAAAGGGAATGGAGATTGTCACCGTGAACACAACAAGACAGATCCTAGCTGTGAAGGTTCAAGAGTTGGTGGCATTAAAGGATATAACTCGCCTGATCATCTGACATAAATAAGAAAACAGAAGCGGAACAAAAGACTCACTGACAACTGAAGCTACATGATCGTTTTATTAAGACAATAAACTTGTACTTCCTTTACTACAGTAAATCACCATGTACGTTTACCCGGCCTCCCCATCAAGGCTGGATGTGACACAAAGCCGTTTTAACGTGGGAAACGCCATACTTATCGCCAATGTTCGGACTTGTGCATATGGCCTAAGGACAAAAATTGTCTTTTCCCAGCTTTCGCGACCAATGTCCCGCTGGCATTGGTATCACATCGACCCAACCTTTTTAGTGCAATCGGGAAGGTGCTACGGCAGGGTTGGAATCCCCGGGGCTGAGCATTTCTCTCATCTATGATGAGGAGAATTATAGCTTCACTTACAGCATAGGGACATTAACTACGCCTCAATAAACACTCATTGGCTAACGATTACTTCTGTGCTAGATAAGTAAAGTATCAGTAACGACATTTACTAAAAATTACTTTATCAGGCACCTTTACATTTCTACAGATATTTCAATTAATTAGGCTGTTTACTAGGAAAGGTTAGATCCACAAACAATTAGTTTATAACATTTTTGTATTAAAAATCGAAGTAAATTGCTGCTTCAAATTTTATCAGAATTATCAGAAGTTTATTTAGTACATTAATTGTGACTATGACTAGTTACCAAGCCACTCTATGCCTTCAGGGATTCAAATATCGAGTTTATCTGTGAAGTATATGACAAGGCGTTTCCAATTAGCAAAACAACAACGTGCTCGTCGGGAAATTTAGGCCTCATTCCCCTAACGTCTAGAACGCTCTCAGAAAATATTAGAAGTCCAGTGTCGTAGCGTGGGAGGGGTTAGCGGGCTAATAGCGTCAGGCATTAAATACTTAAGGGCGAAAAATGTCAAAAGAAAAAAAAGTAATCATAATAAATAAATAAAAAATAGCGCTGTTTCAACTCCGTCATGAAAAAGTTTCTTAAAATTTAAATTAATCAAAATGTATCAGGTGACAGTAATGACTCAACAAAGACTAAGTAACGCAGCAATGCGGTCAATGGCGAGAGATTTCAATGCAAATTCCAATACTGTTATTGTAAAATCTGCAGAAATTAAAAACCAGACGATTTTTTTAAAATCATTTCACTTCAACCAAGGCGGGAACGCCACTAGTACGAAGGGGATTACGGGGAGTGAAAGTGAAAGAGAAGACTGAGATTGAGGAAAGGACAAAAGATGAAGGGAATTCAAGACGACAGAAGATGGCGATTGGCATTGCATTTAAATTTTTGAAGATTGTAGTTATTAGGGAAGCAAGTAAAGGAGCGAAGTGCGAGCAAAGAAACTGTTGGAGTAGAAATGAGTATTGCATGTAGCTAGTTCAAGAGTAAATGGGTGAGACTTAGATAACAAGCTATTAGCACGCTTAAATTCATGTAGTCGGGCACTAGGGGAAAAAGCTCGTCAGAGCAGTTGCCATGAAAATATTTGTAGAAAAGATAGAGAAGCCTTGTCACGTCGGTGAGTAAGTGACTGAAGTCGATATGCTTAGTCGTGAGGCAAAAAAGGCGCAGTATGTTGCTCTCCTGGAGTTTAGCTTGAACTATCCAGACAAAAAAAAAGTTTCTCTATGGTGGTTAAATGAAAGCAGTTTCGTTTGGGAGGCATTAAAATTTACAATCCATTTCCTGTCTCAGTTAACCACTGATTGGTGATCCTTTTCAAGAGTAGATGCCTGGTTTACTTTGCTAGATCTGACATTGAGACAGAAGTAAATGGTAGTGTCATCTGCATAAATACCAAGTTGGAAATTGATGACATTGGGAAGATTTAAAATAAATTTGAGTTATAATAGCTTTAAATAAATTTTACTTGAATTACTTTATTATCTTCTTGAAATGCAATACACGTGTTTTTGTGGAGGATTCAATTATGACCGGTAAAAGGAGGTCTAATACTTGCCTTTCCCAGAGCGATGGCAATCCACATTACGCCACTGAGCAAGTCTATAGAAATAGGTCAAGCAATTGTTGAACATCAAATTATTTTTCCTCTGGGATTTCATCTATTGGAATGTAATTTTGTATGCCAATATTAAAAATTGTTGGAGTTTAGATTGTCTCTCATTCCAGCCAAAGTATGGTGGTGGTGGTGTTTCGAGGAGGTGAATAAAAACGAGTTCATGCCGTTTCCGCAGGGGTTTAGATGAAAGTCAAGGTAAGAGGCTGTGCTTAAATTTGAACACGGATAACCGATTTCGTTTTGCATGCTGATAAACGTTACACCGACGGTACATCCATCTATAGACAACCGAATTTACTTTTCGCCTATTTTGGAACTGAGTAAAGGATGTGTTTATTTTATACAAATTATTATTATTATTATTATTATTATTATTATTATTAATGATAATAATAATCAATAAAACAATATAGGTTTGAGTTGAAAACAACGAAAAGAAACTTATCAATAGCATGGATCAACTACAGAAAGGCGTTCGATAGTGTTTCACACTCATGGATAGAGAATAGTCTAAAAATATACATAATATGACATACAACAGTCAAATTCATAACGAAGTGTATGAAAAACTGGAAGACTACACTAAATTGAAAGCATACAAACGGGTCATTAACAGCGAAATCAATCAACATAAAAAGGGGGATCTTCGATTCATTGTCACCACTACTATTTTGTCTTGCTTATAGCGCCACTCAGCTGCCAACTGAACATTAGCTACGAATACAAGTCACAGAATGGCAAGTTGAATCACTTATTCTATATCGATAATCTTAAAAAGTTTGCCAAAGATGATAACCAATAGAAAAACTTACTCACTATTGTCAAAACGTTCAGCGTAGACATCAGAGGCGGTAAACTAAGGAGAACTACAGATTTAGACATGATATCAACAAGATTATGGAACTACACCAAAATGGTACAGACAAATCTTTAGGAATTAATGAAAGAGACGGAGTGCAACATTCAATTATGAATAAAAGGCCCCGAAAAGAATAATGATATAGGAGAGTTGTGAGTTTGATACTAGAAAGCGAACATAATGGGGCCAATAAAATAAGGAACCTTAGCTATACCCGTAGTAACATACAACTTCAATATTATTAAATTGAAGTTGAATGACATTAAAAGATTGAACGCCAAGACCAGAAAAATGTTTACCCAAATGAGGATGCACCACACGAAATCAGATGTTGATAGGCTGCATATACCCCGAACCCCAAACCACAAACATTAGGAAGCCGAGGTCTAATCCAACTTGAACTAACTCTAAAAACTACAAGAATCGGATTCGAAGCACACCTCATAAAAACCAATTACCCTCTCTTACAAATAGTAAAACACCAAATTCACTCCATCAACAAAGAAGCTGCACTCTTAATATACCTGAAACCCTACCAACAAAAAACGAAGTGAATATCGTCTACGCCAAACGAGTAAAATAGAAAGCAAAACAACTTGGCCAAATGAAATTACAAAAAAATTGGGAGGACAAAGCGTTTTATGGCAAATACCTAAAAAGAACGAAAGAAACAGATGCGGACCAACAGAAAACACATCAGTGGCTGAGGAGCATCAGATTGAAAACTGAGACAGAAGGCCTAATTATTGCAGCTCAGGACCAAAGCCTCACAACCAGATCCTATCACTGTCACATAACCAAGAATGGAACTAACCCGAAATGCAGAATCTACGGAAAATATGATGAAACTGTCGACCATATTATCTCAGGATGTCTGGAGCTAGCAAAAAATGAATATACCCACAGACATAACAAGGTAGCGACATATGTGTATTGGAAGATATGTAAGACACACAAAATTGAAACCACTGAGGGATGGTATGAGCACGAACCAGTTACAGTTACCCAAAATAACGATGAAACTATCCTCTGGGATATGCCAATTCAAAACTGACAGGGGAATAAAAGCCAACACACCTCATCTTATCATAAAAGACAAGAAATTCAGGAATTGTATGTTTATTGACATAGCAGTGCCATCTGAGTGAAATACGCCCATGAAAATTATTGAGAACTTGTCCAAATTCAAGGACCTGAAGATCGAGATTAGCAGGATGTGGGGAATGAAGACTGAGACTGTACCAATAGTAATCGGAACTTTGGGCTTCGTGAGAAAAAGAATGGACAATTTTACTAGCAGTGTCCCGAATAGCATCAACATACAAGTTGCCCAGAAAATCGTCCTACTAGGAACATCCCATATACTAAGAAAAGTGCTATCAATTAAATGACAATTCTCCTATAGGGCCTAAGGACCATAGTTTGAACCCGACTCTACAGGATACAAAGCAGGAAACATAACATACACAAATAATAATAATAATAATAATAATAACAATAATAATAATTTTTTCTTGTTTCAATCTCTTTGTTTAATGAATTCCTTGATGGCCCCTCCGCCAAATTGTAGTGGTGGAGGAATGATCTGCTCTATAAACCTTGATAACTATCATTCTCATTGGCGTCGGAAAATTGAACATTTGTCGAATGACATTCTGTGCCCGCCTCTCAACATGTAAGTAATCGTAAAGTTTATACCATTTTAAATTACATTTTCCCTCTTTAATTTCATTTTAAGTCTCTTTGACTTTATTTAATTTTAATTCTTTCAATTTTTTTTCTTTTTCCCTCTCTTTTTTTTTTTTTTGTAATAACGCCCAATATTAAAGTATGTCCACCTCTGATATTTCATCTCTATACGCATATGCTATCCCTTGCATACAATACTCAGTAATGAACACTTTAACTATGGATATATGAATATAATCCCCATTTCCACTATCTCATGGGCAGGATGAGCTCTATGGTCTTGTCCGACTGTCGTCCTAAAGCTGGTAACTTGAATAAAATTACCTCTTGGCAGTCAAGGATAAAACGCAAAATTTTACGAATCTTACAAATTTTACAAATTTTCATACCAGATCGGCCGTCATCCGGGTCAACAAGGACAGCGTACCTCAGAGTAAACAGTCTGGGGCCGAAAAATCTGTCACTTCCAAAAACGAAGAGATACGTGGTCACCAAACCCGGACTATTTTCAACCTTGACTTAATGTCATATCAACTAATAAAATGAAAGAGAATGAAATGGTCATGACATCATTTTTCATCGCACTCGAAAATCCAGAGAAGAAAACCCAGAAAAGAATACCACGAATCAGACAATACCAAATATGGAGAAGTATGGTAAGAAGTGAAATAAGACCTCGTCTAAAGCCAACCAAACATCCTTGCCAATGTCTGAAGTGACATCGTGCAAAACAAAAGACTCTCAAATGCAGAAATATATAAGCTAAAACTAGATATAAGACAGAATAAAATAACTCTTCACTCAAACAATAAAGAGATAAGAGTAGAAATAAATAACAGAAGATGAGATAAAAAGTAAAATATATGAGATACGAAATAATCTGCCAGGAAGTAAAATCCGAATAATCTACCTGTGGCATAACGTGCAGTTTTGCAGATGATGTCACTGAAGATAACTCTAAACACATTAAGGTAGAATTCATAGAAAAACCAGTGAAATCATCGAAACGAAAAACCACCTCATCCAAGTACTCAGCAGAGTAAGTCTCATACAAATGTCAGACAGAGAACAGCTCCCAAAAATGCATATTACAAAGTCCAATCAACACATTATGCAAATATACAACGCTGCACTAGAAGCACTGTTAATGGACAAACCACTGGGAAACATCACAGAAGTAAATAATGTCATATACGCAACAGCTTTAGCAGCTATTGGGAAGTTTGGAGTCAAGACAATGAAAAAAATGAAACAAAGAGGGTTTGGAAGGCAAAACTGATGTGAGAAGTAAAGGAATTCAGATGTGTGATTTCTATATTAGATGAAATAACTAGAAACCCAAATGTCTCACCATGCAAGTGCAATTAGATAAAACGGAAATATAAAATTAAATCGCTAAATGAAATTCCATCAATCAAGGAAATGCCGAAACAGAAACTGCAATTAAAGGCACAGAGAACAAGACAATACGATAAACGTTGTAGATTCTGTCCCAAAATAAAATATTCCAAATGAACCTTAAGAAATTTTACAGGGAAATCAGCTATACATGTCAAAAAGCCACCTTCTATTGACAATGTGTAGAATTTTGGGGAGAATATTTGGAGCAGCTAAAAGGAATATAACCCCAATGCAGAATGGATCCAACGTGAAGAAGAACGAATGGTGGATAAACCTCTACAAGAGTGGGAAAATATAACCACAAATAATGTTAAGCAAGCTCTAACGAAATCTCAAAAATAGAAATCCGCAGGAAATGACAAGGTGCCCAATTTCTGACTATATCATCTGTCATCAATCCATAAAACCTTTGCACAAACTCTATTAATGCTTATAAGAAACCCCAGATGAAATCCCGGAATGAATCATTGAAAGTATTACATATCTCATGCCAAAAACGAATGAAACAGATGATCCTAAAAATTATAGGTCAATAACATGTCTGTCCAGGAAAAAAACGTCTTGAAAAAAAACGTACTTTTTCTTTTTTCGAAGCAAACAACATTCTTCCACTGGAACAGAAGGGATGCAGGATAGGTTCATGTGGTTGCAAAGATCAACTACTGATAAACAAAAGGATCTTGGAAAATTGTAAGAGACGATGTAGAAATCTTAGCGCATCGTAGATTGATTATCGTAAAGCCATTGATAGTGTTGGATCACTCTTGAATCCTTAAGACTTTGGAAATGAACAAAGTCTCCCCGTGATAGTAAGTTTCCTTAAACACAGCATGGGAATGTGGAACACCACATCATACCTAAATCACAACAGAACATACCCAAACGAAGGAGAAGGTAAGAAATGAAGACTACAGGTGTGTGCATCTGGTACTGAATACGGAGCTGAATCCAAAAAACAGAATATCAGCCATAAACACATAGGCTGTCCCTGTAGTGCAATACAGTTTCAACATCTTTAACTGGATCATAGCTGACATTAAGCGAATGGACGCCAAAACGAGAAAGCTTCTCACCTGCTACCTCATGCATCATCCCAAAGCTGATGTTGATCGTCTGTATGTGCACAGATCCGAAGGAGGCAGAGGATTAGTTCATCTAGAACTGTCCTACAAAACTAAAACAATTGGCCTTCAAAGATACATTGAATCTGCAGAAGGCTGGATGGATGGCATGGGCCAAAGAGCATGAAAGCAGTAAGCGTCTTTATTCTGTGATAAAGGAAACCAATAAGTTCAAAATGGAGTTTCAAATGGATGCAGAAATACAAGTAAAGCACAATACACCAACTGAAGATGCAAAATACTTAAAAAAGAAAGCAAAAACAAATGCAACCGACCAGATACAGAACCGATGGCAATATAAACCGCCTCACAGTCAGTATTCTGCCTGTAACAAACAAGCTGATGTAGACAAACCCTGTACTCATCAGTGGCTATGTAGTGCAGGATCAAAAGCTGAAACCAAAGGTTGTATTCTTGCTGGACAGGACCAATGCTTGTTAACTAGAAATTATCAAGCACACAGACTGAAAAACCGTGCTAGCCCAAAATGCAGTTTCTGTGATAAATATCCAAAAACAATTGCGCAACTTGTATCAGGTTGCACACTATTGGCATCCACTGATAATAAAACATGACACGACAGAGTGAGCCATAATATCTGCACTGGAAAATCTGCAACTTCTACGGAAAGGAAACTGAAAGAAATTCGTATGAACACTACCCAGACCCGGTTACGGTGATAGGACCTGTAACGATTTTATGTGACTTTACAATACAAACAAACAGAACAATGAAAGACATCGTTATTAGGGACCGCAAACAAAAAAGTGCCTCCTTATTGATACAGCAGTTCCTGCAGACTTCAATGTATCTTTGAAGATCTTCGAAAAACTATCGAAATACAAGGACCTTGAAATCGAAATCTCAAAAATGTGGCACATGAGAACATCAACAATTCCTGTCGTAGTTGGAGCCCTCGGATTGATTGGAAAAGTTTCCAATAGACTCATTAAAGGAATCCCTGGTAACCATGTCTTAATGAAATATAAAATATTGTTCTCATGAGTACGGGCTACATCTTACGAAGGGCTTTATTTATGTAAAATATGTGTGATTTTGTTGTTGTTTTTTAATTGCATCTGGAAAATGTCATGATGCCATTTCTGACCTTAGGTGCCTGGTCGAGACCCGGAAAGTAATGAGTACAAACCGGAAATCAAAGGCAATACAATAATAATAATAATAATAATAATAATAATAATAATAATAATAACAATAAAAACTATCAAAATACAAGGATCTTGAAGTGAAAATTTAAAAAATGTGGCACATGAAGTCATCAACAATTTCATTTGTAGTTGAAGCCCTAGGATTGATTGGAAAATGGTTCCGATAGACTCATTGAATGGATTCCTGGTAGCCCAAGCCTTAAAGAAATACAAAACAAAATTTACTCACATGTGCAGGCCACACTTTACGAGGGGCTTTATCTACGTATGTAAAATGTGTGTGGTTTTAGGGTCTTTTTTCTCAAAAAATGCTCAATATAAAATGTCACGGTGCCATTTCTAAGCTTAGGTCTCTGGTTGGGACCCAGAAAGGAATGAGCATACACCAGAAATCAAAGGAAATAAAATAATAATAATAATAAATGCTCTGTCGTTGAAACAAGCGCGGCTTTCATGGCTTCTGATCTTAATTTATTGCTGAGGTGTCAATATGTACGTGCTTTGTATTGTCGAATTTATAGGAGATTTTGAGGTAAAGACCATATGTCTACTAAAGGAATACATATATACTTACCCGCTGTAGGCGAAAAGCCTATGAGGAGGGAAAGTTTAAAAGAACCCTCCAGTCAGTACTTCCCCTTCGAGAGAGGACTGGGTTTATTGCCCGGCGTCTGAGTCGTGCCCTAAAAGGGGACTTAGGGAATTTTTCCACAGTATTTCCGTTTAAACCCAATTTAAACGTCAACCTTGTGTCATATTCGATAGCAACGTGGATGAGTTGAAAGATAAGTACACGCACACACACACACAGATGCACATACACACATATATTGTTTAATTAGAATCAATTTTTTGTCGAGAAGTAGAATGAATGAATATAAATCTTTTCAATGGATCCTACCTTCAAGGTTATCCGCTGGTTTTATCAAAACCTGCCACGATGTCGTGTACATTTGACTGTGACTTGTTATGATCTTATCAGACTGTTTGCCCTCAGCGGTACATTGGGCTTCGTATATTTGTACCCCAGCGTTTATTTGTTGGCGTCCTGCTGTTGATCTCTCAATAAGTTCCATTACTACTACTACTACTACTGATGCTGTTGCTACTACTACTACTACTACTACTACTACTACTACTAATAATAATAATAAAAATAATAATAAATGCAAACTAAGAATTTAAAATTGCAATGATAAATGAAAGAAATTTGATTGAGTGTCAAGGGAACGTTCGTAAGAGGCTGTAAATGAAATGAAAGCGAAGACGACGAAGAAATATCTAAAATGTTTATGAGTCTGTGAGTGAGTGTGTGTGTGTGTGTGTGTGTGTGTGTGTGTGTGTGTGTGTGTGTGTGTAACATTCTTGAACGTGCTATGTTTTACTACTGTGAGTTTTAAAGTAAAAAAGATGACATAGTCTCCATTCAAAAAAAAAAAAAAAAAAACGGGAAAGACGCTCTTAGTTGTTTCTGTCTTTCTTTTCTTTCCTTTTTATTTTATTTTAATTGTTATTGAATTCCTTGGCATACGGAAAATGCGAATAAACAGATCAGTTGGGTTAAATCGGATTTTACTTGCTGTTTATTTACTCCCACTGCATCCCACCCCTTTTATGCTTAAACTTGAAAATTTCAATCATTTGGTACACTTGTCGAAAGAAACTGAGGATTTTTCAAAAATACTTTCACATTATTTCGATTTTTTTTTTATTAAAGAATGACAAATCTGAATTCTAAATAATCCTTTTCACTAACCGAGGAAAACGCTAGAAATGAACAATAATTTCATTTTTAAATTTTACTAACCAAATTGCATAAAGAAGACGATCACAAAGTACGATAATGTTCAACTGGAGGTCATGTCACTTAAAATACTATTTCCTGCTCATGAATATGGTGTTTGATCTCAAGGAGGAAGTTCTAAGCCGAGTGAGTGTTTTTTTTTTATATCAGATTCAGACACACACGCACGCACACATACACACACACTCATACATACACACACACAGATATATATATATATATATATATATATATATATATATATATATATATATATATTAAATTTAACAGGGAAAGCTAAAAAAAAAAAAAAACAGTCGGAAGAAAAGTAATACAGAATTTATCCATTTCAATGTCGTTTCAGTCAGACGAAAGGCACGAAATAGGGGTGAGTCTTAAACCCGAAAATTAAACCCTTATGATATTAATTTGTAGTTACAGTGTAACCCGGATATAAGAGAGTTGTCGGGACCGGAGAAGAAGTCTCTTATATCCGGGTTTCTCTTATATCCGGGTTTGGTCTATTTTATATACATTAACACAGGCTCTAATTTGGCACCAGAGAAAAACTCTCTTATATCCGGGTTGCTCTTATATCCGGGTCTCTTATATCCGGGTTACACTGTATGAAGAATGAAATATTAATTTAAAATTAAAAGAGGAATAAAAAGTTGTTTAAAAAAAGATTAAAAATATATAGATAAAAGGATGTAATGGATTGATAGAAAGAGAGTTAGAGGATAAGATCTCAGAGTAGGGGAAAGTTAGATATTATAGTGTAAAGAGGTTATGGAGAGGGGATATAGAAATTAGAATTAGTTAACTGTTATTCTTTCAACATTTGAAGGGTTAGAGGGGGTGAATATTATAGAAATTATAAACAATAAAATCCAACGTACCAGCGGATTTGTTACTTTTACTATATATATATATATATATATATAATTATTTATTTAAAAATATGATTCCAAATCGCTACATAAGAGGTCTCATGTTTTCAAAACAACAGGCCGAAAAATTAAATTAATCCTTGAAATTAAATTGATTAAATTAAAAAGTTATATTCTTGTTTTTGAAACATGAGACCTCTTATGTAGCGATTTGGAATCATATTTTTAAATAAATAATTATATTTATGCTCTACTTTTGTATCGAGCACTATTTTTTAAAAATAATAACTAAAATACTAAGGAACTTTGGACTATTTACCTAACCAGTTCCTTCCTATTTTCTATATATCTTCACATATATATATATATGTGTGTGTGTGTGTGTGTGTGTGTGTGTGTGTGTGTGATTAATTCAATGAAAATATTTTTTTATTTCACCACACACTGGAAAGCTGATTACAACTCGTTTATAATTCATAACAGCAGCTGTGATGAATGTTCTGCTCGATCTTACGGACCTGTCCGATTTTTCTTAAAACTCACATATGGAGAGAGGGAGGGAGAGACAAACAGGCAGACGGACAGACAGAGACAGAAAGAGAGAGGGAGAGACAGAAAGATAGGCAGACAGAGAGAGAGAGAGACGGAGAGGGAGAGAGAGAGAGAGAGATCTTTGTTTTGGTTTGTTTTTATTTTTAATCAACAACTGTGAACTCGAGTCCAATTCACTCCTGATTTTCAATGGCAGCAAATGTCGCCAATTTCTATATAAAGTATTGGTGCTCTTAAGACTGTCATATTTCATCCCAAAAACAATCTGGGGATTCTTGTCTAAATATATACACTACAGATTTGTTTATGTGTGTGTGTGGGAGAGAGACAGAGAGAGACAGAGAGGTAATCAGAAAATGCTGTGACGTCTCTACGATTTAAATTATTCCTCTCAAATTCACACACACACGCACACACACACACACACACACACACACACACACACACACACACACATATATATATATATATATATATATATATATGTATATAGATAGATGAATGTATATATATATATAAATAATATTAGTGGTAAATATACACATACATATGCAAAATATATAAATATATATACATACATGCATACACATACATATATATTTTTTTTTGAATAAAAAATTCCAAGAGGATAGAATCCAGGTAGAACTCAATGTCCAGAGTATACATATAATAAAAAGGCTTAAACACTAATATTCCATGGTCATAATTTATTCCATTGGAATCGTAAATACGATCCAATTCATCAGACCTACAAATTCAAAAAGAAAACAGAAAAAACAACTCCGGAAATAAAAAATAGAATTTAGAGAGTGTAAGTATGAGAGTGTGGGACGAATGTTAGAGCTAAAGAGAGGGGTAACAGACGAGAGAAGGTGGGAGATTAAAACTTAACAGAGAGAAGTTTTAGAGAGGTGAGTTAAAGACGGTTTAAGTGAGAGAAATATGAATGTTGTCGGATGTCTAATACATTAAAGATGTAACCGGAAAGGATATATATATATATATATATATATATATATATATATAATTGTGTGTGTGTGTGCTTCCAGGTAGGAAATTTTAATTTATACAAGTTTGGTTAAAATCAACGAAAGTTCTCTAGTGATTCACCCTGACGAGTGAGCGGAGTGATTCCCGGAGGTTTCGCCTACTAAACTCTGGAGTCGGGATGCTGAAGGTAACATCAATCAGCTAGGTGACAAACCTTTTACTAGTATTAATTCTATATATATATATATATATGTGTGTGTGTGGTGTGTGTGTGTGTGTGTATATATATATATAGAGAGAGAGAGAGAAAAGAAAGAGAGAGAGTGGGAGAGAGAAAGAGAGAGGGAGAGAAAAATGAGAGAAGGAGACAAGTTCGTTTTGAGAAATATTAAAAAATACATTACAAACCAAAATTTGGACAAACTAAAAATATCTAAGTAACTGGCTACAGTAAAAAAAAAAAAAAAAAAAGAAATTCAAAACAGCCAATCTTATCATCAACAACAATATCTCTCCAGCGAAATCCAAACTCTGCAGGACCAACCTTGTTTGTGAATTCAAATGCATTTTACGAAACTGTGTTCCTGACAAAAATAAATTTATGAATAATAACGTAATTACATAGCACTTACTCGCATATCAAGTCCGTTTAAATAGATCCTTACATGTCTCAGATGTAAGGACCTATTTAAACCAACCTGAATGAATATTTACAAAATTCGATACGCAATGCACCCATCGCAAGTACAAATAGATGGATCTAAATGGCTCTAAAAAATTAAAAAAAAAAACAAAAAAGAATAGAATATTTAGAATCCCTCATAGGAAAAGCAAAAAAACAACATTCAACAACATCAACTATGAACACGACCAGAATGAAATTTATTATTCGGGAATGAAACATATGTCTACCATACAGCTGCTTACAAGCTATTTACAACCAAATTTCTTGAAAATGGCTAATAGATTGGACACAGGCACTGGCAATGAATGATAATTTAGGCAACTTCAATACGCACGAAGTCCATCCCAAAAATCTAGTGTTAGCATGCACGAAAAACCTGAATATATATATATATATATATATATGTGTGTGTGTGTGTGTGTGTGTGTGTGTGTGTGTGTGTGTGTGTGTGTGTGTGTGTGTGTGTGTGTGTGTGTGTGTGTGCGTATATGCGTACACACGCAGAAAAGAAGGAAAAATCAACCTAACGCCAATAAAAAGCGCTTAATTTTGTTTAACTTAATATAAAATGAGAAAATCGGCAGACAGTTGCTGATACCTCCTGATGACTGGACAGAACAATTACAAAAAGAGTCATCAACGAAACTCTGGAGTCGGGGTAACATCAGTCAGCTAAGTGACAAATTTTATATTTTATCAATGATACACACACACACACACACACACACACACACACACACACACACACACACATATATATATATATATATATATATATATATATTGCTTCTTTTTAGTGGATAGCTGTGTTTGAAATATGAGGGGATACTCTGATCAAATGACAAAATAAATAAAATAAACGGTCGAAACATCGTGATTATGACATTAAAGGTGAGGACAACAGTCCGGACAATGTTAATAATGTAAATAATTACAATATAAACAGATACCAAAAAGACATTGTTGAAATTTTGAGGAATCACAAAGGAAACACTCACAAGGTGTATTTCAATGTAAAAACAACCAGAGGAAAGGCGCGAGTAACCAACTTATGCAAATGAATAGATGAACAAAATAGGAAGCGTCATGAACGGACATAACAAAAAGATAAACAAAGAGAGATTTTATTTTAAAACAATTTTTTAAATTTGAAAACTCATTCCAAACTGACACCTGCTTGCATGGAATAATTGAATGATTCCACTAGAAAAAATAAGACTTTTCAAATTAGATACCAACATTAGCCATGCAGAACAGCAAACGACGAACTTTGGTCCGTAAAATAATTCTCCAAAGACTGAAGGTCATTTGAAGAGATTGCATCATTTTAGAGTGACTCAGTCTTTAAGGTTTGTTTGAGTTGTTTTGTGAAAATCATTCGCATCTCCATTTTGTAAGGGTTGATGTGGGATCAGTGTTTAACCCTCAGCTGTCAAGACAAGTATTAACACGAGTCAGAAATGGTTTGTCAACAATTGCTGGCATAATCTATCGTCTACAATACGGTTCATAAAAAATAAATTATTCATTGTTCTTTTAACCAGGGGAAAAAAAGGCGCCAATCCGTATTAGAAAGTATTTATGTGGATTGTAAAGTGATTCTTAGAACAGACTGCTTTCGCGTTTTATTTAAAAATATATATATATATATATATATATATATATATATATATATATATATATATATATATATATATATATATTTATAGAGATAGAAAGAGAAAGTATATCTTACTCTGTTACAGAGCAATAATTATCAGGCATCCAATAAGGTTCAAGCTATAGTGCTCCACATCGAATAGCCTATTGAGTAGCTTAGCTTGTGGAGGTTGTGTTAATTAATTAAATTATATGAATAAAAAATTGTTGACTAAATTGGGCTGCATGATGAAATTAACAATTTCCTCTCACATTAAAATTTCAGTATTCAACAAACATAGAATAAGGACAACATGAAAAACAACAGATTTTGCACAACAATGAATAAAATATTTATATAAACAAGAGATACAAAAACAACTGGAGAAAAAGGGTGGTTTTAAAAAGTTCAAACGTCCTTTTATGTTTAGATGAAAAGTTATCAAAGTTCTGGTTTGATAGATTATAATTTGTTGAATGGTCTGTACAATAATGAGAAAGTGGTATTATAGTAATTTAAGAAAAAAATAAACAGTTCAAGTTTGTATTTGAAATAGAGAAATATCGTTTACGACTTACTTTAAGGTTTATGGAATTGTTGCTCTTTGATTTGTTTTCACTTGTTCGAAGAGAATATTCTAATTGGGGTAAGTTGTTCTTAACAAGCTGTGTTTATGTTAATTGTAATAATTAACGTTGAGCTTGAAAGCGTATGAAAAAGATTCGTGTATTAATTTGAATGCGGAAAACTTGAGTTGATTGTTCGTTATAAAATATTGCTGTGTGAATGAGTATTCTCTCAGGCTGGAATCATGTTAAGGAACGTAAAGCCTGCAACTGTGTGACGAGTTCAAAGGATTCCGATCGGCGCACTGTCGAAGATGAAAGACGTTTCATATTTTATTGCTAACTTTGGTCACGTGATAGGCTCACAGAAGCTTGATAGATTTTGGCGGAATTATCTTTTTGGTCAGGTCAAGAACTAGGTCGATGTTATTAAATATTAAGTGACCAATTAGAAGTTGAGATTTTCTGGAAATATTTACTAAGCTGAATAAGCTCTGTGATCCACTTCTTGTACGAAAATTGATATTGATAAAAAAGATGGTAGCGGCACGCTAAAAGCTTAGTATGGTACAAGCACATCGTAATACAGTATCTGAGAACCGAATTTCCTACACTGGTCTATGAGATTAGCGTAGTATTTTTTAATAGAATCTTTATTATATAATATGTATTTTTTTATGTATACGATCTAATTTATCTTCAAAATTGAGCATACATGATGAACAATGAGCATATGTGATGAAAAAAAAATGACCCAAACTTAGTAAAAACAAAATTTTATCGTCAAAATCTTTCTTATTATTAAGAGGGAAAACCAAAAGAGAACCTTCGAAATTTTGGTTAAAATTTTATTTTTCTTACGTCAGTTGGTGCCCATAAACTAACATTTCCTCAACAATCATCATCGTAAGTAATACTATAAAGCGAAAGTACTTAAAATTCAATAAAATAATTGCTTAGAATATGTTATTAAATTTTTATGATTACTGAGTAGTTAAAAATATATAAAAACAAGGCATTCATGTCATATTCGTCAAGTAATTTTTACAGTAATATCTCCATTAGAAAACATTTTCAAGCATAAGTCTGTCTAGAAAGTTGTCAACATCTCATAAAAACACCCACCACCATGTTAAAAAAAAAAGAAGTTTTCTGAAATATTTTAAACAAAATGTAGGTAATATTTGTTTCAAACTAGATTAATTACACTTTAAAGTAGCTAAACTTCTTCAAATAAATTTTCAGAAATGTATATTTCATTTTAAAAATATTTTTTCAATAAAGCTAATTACGGTGTATAGACAGATTTGTCAATATGGATGATTTAAGCGTTTTACAGATAACAAAAAAAATCCAATCAACTTTCAGTTTGAAATAGAGCAAAGTATTTTGCTTACTGGAAAATATTAAACTGAATTTACATGAAATTAACACTAAAATTAAACCTTCAAGAAAGGTACCTATATATATATATATATATATATATATATATATATATATATATATATATATATATATATATGACTATCGACGTCCCCACCAGGCTTTCTCTGGTGAGGAAAGGTGGGTAGACAGCCAGTGAGATCAAAAAGAAGACATATGAAAATGCAAATGGACCTTTTTTGTTCGGTCATCTAATAAAATGCAGTAGACTGAGCTCCATGGCTATGTACGCAGCCAGTGCGCGTATAATGATATATCATCGCTACGGAAAGTAGGCTTCCTAGACTGAAGTACACAGCCATTTCAAGTTGGAGGACATCAGTTGTAGCAAAACCTGGAGAGGGATGGGATCCGCCAGATCTACTTACCAAAATCCACAACGCATGAATGCGCATCTCTCCGGCTTTCAACCTAGATATGTGGAGGAAAAAATTCAGGTGTTCAGCTGCACACCGATCCTACGACCATAACCGGTCATGGTACTGATGATGCTGATGATGAATATATATATATATATATATATATATATATATATATATATAGAGAGAGAGAGAGAGAGGACTATATACACACACACACATATATATATATATATATATATATATATATATATATATATATATATATATATATAGCTACTTGCTAACAAACAGTAATTTTAATTTATTTATAACAAACAGTTATTTCTGATGAAAAATTGAGGACAATTTGAAATATTAAATATATATATAAATAAATAAATACTTTCATAAAATAAAACATTTTAATTTTTAATTTGAAACTTTTTCTATATATACATATTAAGAAAGTATACGTGGCTTCTCATTATGCTATATATATATATATATATATATATATATATATATATATATACGTGTGTGTGTGTGTATGTGTGTGTGGATGACTATATATATATATATATATATATATATATATATATATATATATTGCGATAATCAGATATATTATTTAACAACATTTAATGTAACGTTCAGTCTTAACTAAGCTCCAGAAGATTGCATTGTTCATGAAACTTCGAGTCATTAGCTTCCGGTGAGGAAAAATATGCATATTTATTAATATATATATATCATTATTATATATATATATATATATATATATATATTATATATATATATATATATATACATCATTAAATATATATATATATATATATATATATATATATATATATATATATATATATATATATATATATATATATATATATATATATATATATATATATATATATAAATATATATATATTATATAATATATATATATCATCGTATACTTGGAATACTTCGTCTTTCGCACGGTAAAATTCATCCCCAAATTCAATTAATATGCACCATTTAAGGCGATGTAATTGAATAACTCATTTTCAAACACATTTGTAAAGCGAATTTATTTCTTCATTGTCTCTTTATTGTTAATCGTCTTTTGTGTTGTAAATGAATTCACTTACCGAATGGAATATGAAAGTGGAATTGTTTAACTTAAAAAAAAATTAAGGAGGTCTCTCGTAGTTTGGATTCATGCTAATAAATTAAGTTGTATTTAATAATTTGTTGTTCAATGTTTTAATCCAATATTTAGTAATCAGTTAGGGTTTCTCGGCAAATTTATGATGAAAGTAAACTTTTGGGAATGAAGAGAATAAAAATAAAAAATGATTTTGATGTTTTGAAAGAAACAAAAGCCCAGAAAGAATGGAAAGAAAAAGAAAAGAAAAAGAAAAGGACAAGAAAAGAAATACACACAAGAAAAGTAAGCTAATGAATTTTAATTAATTCCATAATTTACAGAATTTCTAAAATCTTAGACGCCGATTTTCTCTTCGTTTTATTTATTGCTATTTATTGATTCATTTTCTACGGTTTATCAACCCATTGCAGGTTATTTAAAGCCGGAAACTATTTTTAAGAGCTTTTTTTTTTTAGATAATTATGGTTTAGTAATACAAATCTTATTAATTAACCCATAGATGAGGAGAGAAGAGATGGGTTCATGCCGTTCCCAAGGGTATTTGATTGTAAGTGAATATAATGAACGAAATTTGAATTGGAACTCGTCTCTCCGATTAACAATTCCGAGTCATCATCAATTACACCATCCGCACATCCAAGCTTATACCACCTGGTATTCCCTCTCTTGTTTTTTTTTTGTTTTTTTGTTTTGTGTATATTGACAAATGCTTAGCGAAATCTAATAACTGTTGTGACTTTTATTCAATAGCTCTTGAGCGTATTATTGTCGTTGAATATAGGAAGCACTTTTCATTTTTTATTTCTTGTTTTTGCCAATTTAATTTTATTTTGAAGTTAATTTCAAAAAATCTACATTGATAATAATGAACATAAAAGGAAAACAAGGCGTTAAAAATGCATGAAAGTAAGTAAAAAAGGAAATATTATTCAAAGAAAAGACAAAAAAGGAAAAAAAAAAAAAACTTTAAAATTATCACGGAAGAAATAAAGGGAGATTATAAAACATGTAATACAAAACCCAAAAATAAAATAAATAAAGGGAGGCAACTCATTTTAGATTGTAAAAAAAAAAAAAAATAATTCACTCATTACACTCTAGTTTCAACATTATATTTATTTATTTATTCATTCATTTTGAGGTGGAAGTTTTTAATTTATCGTGATATTCTGCTGATATACTACCTATATTGTTCTCACTCAAACATAGTGCCTGCTCAAGCAGGTCACCAGACTATAAAAAATAAGTTGATGGGGAATGGAGCGGGGTTGAGGCTAAATTCTGTGTTATTTTAAAGATTCCTGTTTTTATATTCTTTTCTTTTTTTTATCTGATCTTTCTAAGTCTATTATCCGACTGTAACTAAACCATTAAGAATTATGTGAGAAAAAAGGAAAACGGAAATGAAAAAGACATTTTTGCTTAGGATCAGAAAGAGACAATAGAAATTTCAGGAAGACATAATGTTAATGAGAAAAGAAAGTAAAATTTGACACTCACGGGACATACTGAAGGCAAGAATGGCGGAGGGAAACATCGAGTAGCATTACCTAACGATGGTAGAACAGGAAGTGGGACTAATAATCAGGGAGGAAATATTCCTTAAAGTCTAAAAAGGATAGGAAGTTGTAGAGAGCCATGACCGCTTATGTCCTAAAAGGATTTGGCACATAAAAGAAGAATTTCATTGTAATCATTTTTTGTTGTTTTTATTTAAAATATAGAATTTTTTATTTATATTTTTGCTTGTAATTATTTTATGTTTTATAAATTAATGCTTCAGGCAAAAAAAAAAAAAAAGAAAAGGAAAATGAAGTTTATTATTTATTTTGAAAATTAATGACAGTCATAGTTTTAAATAGTTGTATTGTCATACACTGAGGCCAAAAAAGACAAAATTAGTTCTCTCTTTATTTCTCAGTTTCAGCAAAAAAAAAAAAAAAGTATCGGAGAATTTGAAATCTCCCAGCCTACCTAGTACCGTTGTTGGTCCTAAGCACCAATCCAGTCCACTCGTATTTCAATACAGCTTGCCCAGTCTAGCGATTTTTCCTAAGTGATAGTCAAGCATGTATTAAAGGAAAAAAATCGCTCTATTTCCTGTGTTACTCTTCCCCAAACTATTTCTCCTCTTTCGCTGAATGAAAAACTAAACCAAGACCAAACAGCTTCTAATCAAATATCGTTTCCGTTTTTTATTTGCAGCCGACTAAAACAAAAAAAAAAAAAAGGAAACAACTTCACCATGGCCACCTTTCATCCTCTTTCTACCTGGATAAACCGACTTTCAAACGAAACAGTTCACCAGTAGATCACAAATGAGACTGACGACACACTTGACGGGGCATCTATCTAACTTTACACACACCATCCGACAAATGTTTTTATCCTGCTTTTCCCTCTCATTCTAGATTAACGTCTCACTTTAAGCGTCTGAAAACATTACAACACAGAATTCCCTTGACATAAAAAAAAAAAAATACGATGCGGGAGACACAGGTTCATTCTCTTGGCCGCACAAACATGTTCGCTTGTTTTAGAGGCAGGCATTTAATGATTTTTCGCATTGATAAGCAAATGTTCTGCATTTAACATTAACACTTTTAATTTTTCTCAATTTTTAGAAAACGAATTCATGGATTATTAATGTGTAGAATATTTCACATGATATGTATAAATTATAGTAGACTATAATTCAGGGTAAATCAAACTGTGGGTCATGACACTTCAGTGGGTCGCGAGATAAATAAAATGGGCTGCGAGAAAAAAAAGAAAGAAAAAATACACGTGAAAGCAAAGTGCAGAATATAAACAACTCTAAATGTTGCACAGCACCTCATAAATCATCGCTAGTTTTTCACCGAGGTAAGCTCGTATTATATTGTATTATTTAAATAGAATTTATATATATATATATATATATATGTGTGTGTGTGTGTGTGTGTGTGTGTGTGTGTGTGTGTGTGTGTTCTCACTGGGTTTATGTTTCTTGTTCGTCAAACTCGTTGCAGACTGAGTGACGTCAGTTCTCTCTCACAAAGAAATCTCGCGCCAAAACTTAGCTACGAAGATGTGCAATCCGTTCGTCTTCGTAGCCGGCAAAAGATGTTAAGATTGTTGAATAATTCAGTTGCATCTGAAATCAGGGTTAAAATTGAATTTCCTAACTCAATGTCAAAGTCAAGTACTGGTGCATTATTTCTGTGGTAGTAAGATGATGTGTTGCGTTCATTTGAAGTCTCGGAATTTTGGGTGTGTTGGCTGTTATTTCGGCGAAATTTAAGAACGGGTTATTTTTTTTAAAGTAATAATTTTATATTCATACAATCAGATAATACAAATAGATAATGCAATTCCAATATGTGCGAATCATAAGAAATATACATACAAATTGTCGATGCTAAATAAATGAACCCAGTGAACAGAGTTTGATTTATTACATGTAGATCTAATGGGTCGCAATGCAAGATGTGATTTTTGCTGTGAGTCTCAGTGAGAAAAAGTTTGAAAAACGTTAGACTACATCTTACGATGTGGCGTTTTATGAATTTTACCCGATCTTTCAAGTTTAACTTTATTATACATGTTACAGAAAGACGGGTTTTTTATCTCGATATTCGGACTTGATCCGAGTTTTAGGAAACGAGAAGGAACGCTACAACCTAAATTTTATAAGTATTTTAATGAAACAAGTGAATAGAAGTAATAAAAAGGATTTTGCAGATTTTAGTGTTCTATGGATTTTTAAAAGTCATCTTAATAGTCCGTGTGTACAAATTTCGAGTCTGACAACCTCCTGGGTGCAATTTCGAGTCTGACAACCTCCTGGGTGCAATTTCGAGTCTAACAACCTTCTGGGTGTAATTTCGACTCTGACAACCTCCTGGCTGCAATTTCGACTTTGACAACCTCCTGGGTGCAATTTCGAGTCTGAAAACCTGATGTACTAGCAGTGTTCCTGAGGTTGTGTGAGCCTTGTTGCTCATGCTGCGGTGGGTGCAAAACTAATAGCACCGTTTATTCGTGGTTCGCGTCTTATATATGATGGCAGCATTAGGGAATTACATTTGGCAAATGAATAGGCTAAAAAAAACAGTGGTTCCGAAACTTTTTTCTCTGGGCCGCATTTTCGGAATTAAAATTTGCTCGTGTTTCACAAAATTTTATGCGATAAAACCTATATGTACGAAGACACCGGCCCAAGGGAAGTGAAGTCCTGATGAAAAAGTGCAACCAACTCTACAGCAAAAAGGATCCAAAGAGAGGATTAAAAGGAGAGAACCGTTGATTTAAAGTCAGAACATTATCATTGATAACTCTCTCCTCCAACTTGCAGACAATAATAAAATTGGTTAATAATTATTATGAATGCAATTACAAGTAACCCATAATAATATTTTAAATTTTGAAATTGCATTTATTTTTAGTATATGAATTTTTTGAAACTGTTTCTAAATCTTTATTGTTTTTCAATCATTCCGTTTCACCTGCTATCTTCTTCCGTCTCACCTTCTGTACGCCAGTATAAACCTTAATCTTCAAAATACTTCTAAAAGTTATCAATTGGGTTATGGTCGGGCGAACAATCCGACCCCTTCATTAAGCGAATGTCTTTGAAATACATTATATTATGGTATTCTTGATCTTTTTTGTTAAATGTGGTGGAAATTGGCTGTGAATTTTATTTCTGAAAGTGTGTAATTTCTTCTACGCGTGCCTTCAATAAATCAGTGTATGTCCGAGCTGCCACCTGAACACCATCTGTAACTGCCATGAGTCTACCACTTTTAAAAAAAATCTTTTCACTTCAAGCAAGGCAATAAAATCACTAATACGCAGAGGGTTACTGAGTGTGAAAGAATATCAACAAAAGAAAAACATTATTAAGGTGTGAGAACTAAAAAAAAAAAAAAACAGGAATTAAGAAAACAGAAAATAACGATTGATATTTCATTTAAATTTTTGAAGATCAAATTTGACTGGGAATCAAGAAGCCGGAAGAAACTTCCACAAGCGAGAAGTGCGAGAGAAGAAACTGTTAGCATAGAACTTACGGTTACATCTACCCATTCCAACTGTAAAATGAATGACACCTTGCCGCCAATCTAGTACTGCACTTAAAGTCTACGTACCACAGAGGAAAGTTTATCCCAATTGATGTATTTATAGAAAAGACACAGGGAAGCTATATTTAAATTAACCATGAGTCCCTTAACAAATTTCGGTAAATATTTTTAAGTATTGAAAATAAATTAGTACAATGCATACATGGAAAACAAAATATGAAAATAAGGATAATTTTATATCTGTAGTATCAACAAAACAATGGAGGTAGAAACAAAGGAATTAAGTTTGTCACAATTTAAAGTGGTTTGATAAAGCAACGATTTGTGTGGTTATTTAAAGTCGGTGGATACAGAAAAGCATTTGTGTCAAATGACTCTTCCTTTCAAATGCGAGAGCTTAAATAAAAGCAAACACATGCTTTATGTAAAGACACGATGTTTTCTTTTTTTATTTTCTATGTAAAGCCACCATTTCACTATGTAAAGGCTCAATATTTTATTTTCGCTATGTATAGCCACCATATATAATTTCCCTATGTCAAGCTACCATGTTTTATTTCCCTATGTAAAGCTAACATGTTTTGTTTCTCATTGTAGAACAACCATGTTTTAACAAAACTCACTGATTTGTTAACGGATATGTTTTCAAATAACATTAACTGTTATTTTTTCAAGTTTATGACAGCGTATTCAAGAGTTACCATGGTAACGACTTTTCCATGGATTTTTCAAATGTATATTGATAAAAAGGAACGAAATGTCAATAATTAAATAAAAAATTAAACAAAATACATTATCTCAAATACGCAGGCCGGTAAACGAAATAAATGCTATTTAAAAAAAAGACGGGGCGTCTACTCAAACACGAGCATCCAGTAATAAACTGTTTTAAGTGATGAAATACATATATGCATATTATTTTATATATGCATGAGATTTTCAATAACATTTTCTAATTATAGTGCTGATAATTTCAAATGATCAGTACCTGAAAGCTCAAGCCTGCTGTATAGAATAGATAAAAATTGACGCATTGACATAGAGATCCATCGAATCAGATTCATGCCATTATCAAATTCCCGAAATGGCAGTTGAATTGGCGGCTGAATATTGGATATTTTCACAATTTCTTTGCTATTGATTTGTTCAATTACGTTGCGCATTTTTCTTTTTAAATAAATCGTTTACTGCTCGTTACACTTTCTGTCTCTCAGCCGCTATTTCTCAGTCAATTTATCCAACTTTTTTTCTCTCTCTACCAGTTCTATCTCTGCAGGTCGTGGTCATATTTATAAACAAGTCCCTCGAGTTATTTTCCTCGACCCATACTTTCACGCATAGATAACTTCATTTGTAGAAGCCACTTAATTATATTTTGACACAGACTCTTATCATTGTCTAACGTGTACACCCCGAACAACAAAAGCGGTAAAAGAAATTAATTATTTACTTATATATTAATAAAAGTGCCAGTAATTTAGATCAGTTAGAATGTTGGACGGCAGAGTAAGTGTATTATTATATAGATATCCGTCTAAGTTGATTGAATTTTCTAAAAATTATCAATTTACATCTCTCTTTTTCTCTCTCCAACATTATAATGATTCTTCATGAATTAATAATAATAATAATAATAATAATAATATAGACATGTCAGCATAAAGGACACTTGGAAAAATACTAATAGCAAGTCAAGGGCAAAATGTAAAAATACTAAATGTCACCTGTTAAAAGACAGGGATTTGATAAATCATTGATCTCCAAACGGCGTGGCGCACCTCAAAGGTGTAGCGGAAGAGGATAGCAGGTGAGGCGGAATGATTGAAAGTCAATCAAAGATTTAGAAACAGTTTCAAAATATTCATATGCGAAAGATAAATACAATTTCAAAATTTAAAATATTATTATGGATTACTTGTAATTGCATGCTTGAGTCTCAGTATAAAGAGTTATAAATAATTATTGGCCAATTTTATCATTTGTGATATTTTTGCATTATATCAAGTATTAAGAATATAGTAACTAGGGTTTGCAAACTGGAGGAGAGAGTTATCAATGATAATGTTATGACTTTGAATCCACGGTTATCTCCCTTTAAAGCTCTCTCTGTTTTTCTTTAATTTTAAATGTACTTTTTATCACATAAAATTTGTTGAGGCGCGAACAAAATTTCAAATGCGGCCTTGAGAAAAATGTTTTGGAACCACTGAAAATTGTAAATGAATTGTAAATTGTGAATGAAATAGACACGACTTGGTAGGAAGGGTTATCACCTGGAAACTATGCCAGAACAAGGTGGCAACAGTCATACAATGAGAACTGTGCAAATAACTTTTATTCGATTGTGTAGACAAATGCTATCAGCGCAAAACAGGAGCTGTCCAAGAAAACAAACGATATGATAATGGTGAATAAAGAAAGAAGCTTCCAGATCATAATAGGCATGATTGCACAAAGGACACTTGAAAAAAACTATTAATTGCAAGCCAATGGCAAAATGTTAATATAGTAAATATCACGTACAGTGTAACCCGGATATAAGAGTGTTGTCGGGACCGGAGAAGTCTCTTATATCCGGGTTTCTCTTATATCCGGGTTTCTCTTATATCCGGGTTTGGTCTGTTTTGTTTAGGTAAGTATGGAAACACTTTGGGACCAGAGAAAATCTCTCTTATATCCGGGTTTCTCTTATATCCGGGTCTCTTATATCCAGGTTACACTGTATTAAAAGACAGAGATGAAATAAATAGCAAATATGTTAGAAGAATGAAATAGATATGATTAAGTAAGAAGGGTGTTCCATTGGACTTGTGTTTACATCAGTTAAATAAACTGAAAAAAAAATGGCAATTCATTCGTTGAATTTTCTCTTCCGACTACAAAAGGTAACTAATTAAACTCAGACGTACAAACAGTGAGTAATCGTGTTTATATTTTGAATTGCATTTACCTTATCTGGAAATTCAAATTACCAGCATGGTTTGTAAAAGAAAACACAAACAAGCAAAGTGTAATTCTATAATTGTTGTTGGGTTATAAAGATTATAAAGATGGCAAACAAGAAGAGAATATGAAAGCTAATTGAAAAATGACTAATCTGGATAGTAAAGAATTACATTATTAAAGCATTAAGAAATCATATTCAACAGATGGTAGGGCACTTCGACGGGTAGAATGGTTAACAACCTTGTCTCGCTAGATCAGTTGTGACTGAATAGTGAGTTTGATCCTCACTGGGTGCCCCATACATTCGGCCTTTTGCCGCATCTAAGCTACGCTTAGAAAATCATCATATTCAATAGATACTAAGCAGTACGTTTAGATGTCATTTCGGGTTCAATAAATCTAGGTTGAGTGGAAGAGAAATGGAAAAAAAAGTGAAGAAGAAGAAGAAAAGGCGGAAACCCGATGACTTCATCGCGGGTCAACTTCGTGACAGGGCGTCTATCATTATTACTATTATCATTATTATTTTGGTGTTCCTACCTACAGGTAAGAGACACGACACTTTCCTCAGCTGTTCCAAGCAGTGCTGCCACTTGCGCACGCCAAATGATGTCAGGTACCCTAAGCGTCTTGCAAGGGAAAGAGATTGGAGGACATAGTACGCCAACCACAAAGAGACAACTTGAGGTGTTGCTTGGTATATTTCTCCGATTTTCACTGACAGGCCCAGTAACGTCTGTATTTTCGCATGCCCCGCCTTCATGATGTTCTTATCCTAAGATACTGCAACGTTTATCAGGGCCCTTTCATTGTGGGTCATGCGCAATTTCTCTCCCAGCGTTAAATAGTCCATTATTATTATTATTATTATTATTATTATTATTATTATTAGCATCTACTTTTTTTTGTTTTCAACCGAAGATCAGACATTGTGGCTATTCTTATGGAACAGAGAAACATCTTTCGTATAATATTTGCAGTGCCTAGAAACGCAAACTTCCGAAGTGATAGGCTACTAGGCTTTAATGTGATTCTCTCAATGTAGGACTACGGTGATATAAATCCCAACGCTTCAATGATAACTGGGACAATAATGGCCTGAAAGTTTCACATTCAGGCAACTTCAATTCGAATCAGCAAATTTCTTGATCTTTTTTAACCTTGATATTATTCTAATCAAGAACAGTTATGAAAAGGCATTTTCTTGTTTCTTTTTCACGCCGGCAATGTCTGGTTTGGTAGCCTCAAAGATGCTGTTTATTTAGATGTTGAAATTCCATAAGACTTTCTCGTTCTCGATTACCTTCTCTGGCTTGTGACAATAACATTTCTCATCGTCTTCAAGTGCATAGTTCATACATAGACACCAATGCAGATGAGTGACCGCATTATTATGGTGGAGCTTGTTTTCTTTTTGCCCGAATTCGATTGGTGGTAGATGTTCTTCCGGACAGAATTAGCATTCAGGGCTTGTTCTTGGCGACTACCAATAGGCCTTTTCTGTTTCGCGTTTCAAGTCGCCTTTTCTCAACCAATCCTATGAATTCTTTGTTACAATAGCCATGATATCCATCTCAAACTTTGCCTCTCTCGCTTTTAACTTCTCATTCACTTCCATCTTTCTGTACTCTACTTTGCTTTCGATGTTTTATGAAGGTGTTATATTTCGTCACGAAGTGTCTCTTCGCTGTTTAGCAGATGCAAGTCCAACGACCTGCGTTCACTGGCTACACACTCGTCAATACCGATAGGGCTTCTACTTCATTCTTTTTGTGGTATGTATAACATTATTTATATTTTGGAAAAAAAAAACTCTAAAGAAAAGACCCGAACACTACTGTTTGAAAATGTTATTACGGATAAGATTTATTAAACAAGGGCCACAAAATATTTTACTTTTAACGGTCATGTATATAATTTTGCTGGAGATAAAGGATAATATGTAACAATAATCCTGGTTGTAAATTAGCGTCGATTATATATAAACCCGTTATTAGTCGATAAGGCCGAGGTTTTTCTTAATACTGCCCACAGTCTTTACTACTACTTCACTGATTTAGATTAAGTCAGTTTTTTACACAAATAAAGAAAATATTTGTGAATATCTGTGCTTAATTGTTTATGTTTTTCCCTGCTTTTTAACAGGGGAAAAACGCAGATATTTGCAATTTCTAACCTAAAATACATTGAAGTATTTGTCGACAATCAATCTACATGCCCTTAATAGACGGGAGGGTGTATATGTTTTTTATTACATTTATTAAGAAACTCTTTTCGCGGCTTTTTTTTTTTACATTTTGAATGATTATCCGCACCACTTATATTCTCATTTGGACCTCCCAGTTTATTGTATATTGAGAAAAAATGCTACCAACCAGATTATTAAAGCAACCTTTTTTTAGGCACCTAAGTGTTGTGTAATGAAAATCAATACGAAAAGGATTATCATTGGTGAGGAATGAAAACTAATGTTACTAACAGAATATAATTAGTAAGAATTTATTCATTCTCCCACGTTGCATAGAATATGACACAAAGTAGTGTTTAATGTGGGATATCGGCAACCGTTCAAAAATTGTTCAGGGCACCGTCAGCATTTCCCTTTTTGGGGGACGCCACAAGCGCCGGATAATGACCCCAACCTCCTACCGAAGTAGAGTTAGTGCCTAGAGTGTGGTCCCCTGGGGCAAGAATAGGATTAGTTTAAGTATAATTATTTCCTTTTTTATTTCATCGTTTTAGGACGCCTTCTCGTGGTAAAATAAAAAGCTCATTATTCCTTATTATTGACTAGGGATTATGATCCTCACGAGGTGCCTCATACGTGTAGGGTTTTTTGTATTTACTCCCCACCTCCCCACAAGGCCAGATTGTGACACAAGGTCGGTTTAAGGTGGAAGCCCGAGCGCGAACACCTGGGCTGGGAACAAAAATTGCCCGAGCCCCTACAATCGTTGGTTGCGCTGGGCTCGGTGCGAACACATACATTTGGTTTTATACCAAAACTAAACTTTGCTTAGAAAATGATTATATTTCATGATTTTGGTGTCGATATTTAGGAAAGTACCAACAAATCGAGACCATATTTGAATTCTTTCCGCTTTCGTAAATATTTTCATTATTATTTTTTAGAATAGTATTTTGCTCTTTATTTTTTATGTCACAACGTTTCGGTCGATACATTCTTCAGCCTTTTGGGAGTGTATGCCGCTTCCGGTCGTCTTCATTTTACTTTTCCTACGATTCTGTGGTTGAGAAAATAAAATATCCCTAAATACACTAAATGACCTCTAAAATAACCACGGGTAACATGCATCCGGCGAAGCAGATTTCGATCGAGGCGTAGCGTAAAACAACAAACATTAATAATTCTATTATCTAAGGATGCATGAGGAATTTTCACATGAAATAAAAAGTTCTGAAGATAATATTTTGGAATTCAAAGTAGTCGTTCAGTCTTATCCTAAGTGGTCGTTCTGTCCTATCTTAAGTGGTCGTTCAATCATAACTTAATTGTGTCGAGTGCTCTAATAATAATAATTCCTTCATCTTAATCTTAGTCTGCATTTCTTGAATCTCGTTCCTAGAACTTCATACTTGATAATAATGTTCTTTTTACGTGATTTGAATTGTCTGGGATTGTTACATGAATGAAAAGTTGTGCCTTTGTTTGCTTATCATGAACGATAAAGACCGTTGACTATAATAAAGCTGTCTATGCTGATAGCCACATCCCATATGATTATTGCCTTGCTGGTGTTTGAGAATGTGCGATGGCACTTCATCACATCCGTGCCAAGACTAACTGACAAGTGCAGATAACGTGTCACTTTGCTGTCCACACCCACCAGACAGCAATTGTTATGTTCATGATTATTATTATTATTATTATTATTATTATTATTATTGAACGGAAGAGTAACAACAACAGAGTGACTCTGAAATAAATATACGAAACGGGTAACATCATTGTTGACATCATAACACCCAGTCTGAGAAGGGTACACAAGACACAGATCCCACAGCCAAATGTGCACAATTGTGTGAAAAGTTTTGATAAGTAGCCTATAAGCATGCAGATGGTGCAGAACATCTGGAAGAAGACCTCCACTTCCTGTTGTTGACAGTGAAATGTGGTGGGATACAGTTTCCAGGATATCTCCCTTTTTTTGAGAAACGAAAAAAAAAATTATTCTCATCCAGTTATATAAGAATTATAAGCAATAAGTTCAGTAAAATTCCATTCTTATTCTAGAATGGTAGAATTATAATAATGCATTTTAAGAGATGCCATTTAATGGATAGAAGGTTCGTTCATAAGTGGAACATGGCAGCCTCTCTCAATATATGATTTTGTTTTTCTTTGTTAAATCAAGAATGTTCTAGCTTTCACTAAAAGCACTTTACGCCTTCTCTTTGACATAATACAAATTGCCAGTATTACTTCCGTGACGCTTTGGGACCATTATTGAATAAAATAGAGAAATTGTTTATTTCTGGAGTTGACACTGGCTAACTCAAGCTGCGTACAAAGGGGTAATATATACGTAGATACATCCATGGGTGTGCGTGTGTGCACGCGCCTGCATCTATTTTGAAAACTTCAGAATCTGACCAATTGACCAGAATTTTTTAAAATCATTTCTTGGTTGGACCAAGAACATTTCATATATATATATATATATATATATATATATATGAATGAGATAACGATATATATTTTTATATATCAAGAACAGTATTGAGGAAATTGTAAGACAAAATGGAAAAACTTTTCCATTTTGTCTCACAATTTCCTCAATATATATATATATATATATATATATATATATATATATATATATCCGTGTTTGTGTGTGTGTGAGCGTGTTGTTGTTGTTGGTGGTGGTGGTGGTGTGTGTGTGTGTGTGTGTGTGTGTGTGTGTGTGTGTGTGTGTGTGTGTCGTTGTCTGTGCGTGTAATAATTGTGCTGTATAAATTGATACATTGTCTCTTTAATAAACGCCACTGTCTGTCTTTAGCTTCAATTCGTCGCCAGGCTTTTATTAAATTTTCAATTTATTTCAGTGAAAATAAGACGATAATTGTCGAAAATAAAATCTCGAGCAAATATTCTTTCTTTGTTGCATTTGGTCTTTTTAAATCTGCACAGACGAACGTTAGAAAAATGCTTGAATTAGTAAACGATGAAATTCTATTAGAAAAGTCGGCGCTTCAGATCATAGAAGCACATATTTTATGTATAATACTTGATAGAAAATACAGTACATTTTAAGATCTTTACACGTCAACAGTATATATACACACATAGTTAATTACGGAGGGCAGAGAGAAACCCCTAGAATTGGTTCGATAATATTTTTTAAAAGAATTCAATCATCTAGAAGAAGTATGGACAACTGCAGAATAAATTTGGAGGAGAAAGTTGCAATTTCCGATCGATGTGAGGTAAGTAAGAGGTAGTGGAGTAGATGTAGGCCTGTAAATAAATATCTACTGTGATACCTACCTCTAGAATGTGGGCTTTCACAACATCCACCCATCACCGCCACCACAATTTAGTTACGGTAGAGTCGTCTGAATCTGGTTGGTTCATACACGATTTTTCACTCTTTGTGGGCTACTATTTTCTTTTTTCCCGTATAGTTATATTATCGAATATGGCGGGAAACACAAATGTATATATATTCGAACCTGTATTCTACATGGAATCGTTATATAGCCTGACATGCTATATCATATAGCTACAGACGCTTCCTCTGTAGCTAAATGGTATAGGATGTCAGGCTATATATCACGGTTCAAAGTTTTCGGTCATTCACGCCGGTAAATGTTGTTAATAGTGTTTATTATAAACAGAGCATTTACTTAAATATCTGCATCTATAAAAATAACGAATAAACAATAAATATATTAAAATAATTGCCGGATTTAGTCCATTTATATATATATATATATATATATATATATATATATATATATATATATATATATATATATATATATATATATTCCTGATAAGTAGTTTCTATAGAAAATCACACACAACGATGAAAGAAACAAAATGTATTACTACGAAATATCTATTTTATAATATCTTTGTTATTGTCATTGTTCACTTGCTTAATAGCAATTAGTAGCACAACAAACGACAAAATAGATTTCATTTATTCCTGATTCGAAATATTATGAAAAGTAGAAATTATTTTCTGGAGAAGAATTATTCTGTGAAATTTCTTATTCAAAGAACACAAATATTTTCTTGTGTGGATATTATTAATAATCGATAAATCATAACCATACACTGCTACAAACAATATTAGGTATGATAAATGATATTCTCATATAATATATATAAACGGTAATGTCTCCTTTCATAATAATGATCAAGATTTTTCAACCTTACTTTATTTCATGAGGTATGCATACTAAATTTGAGAGCTGAAAATGTTTGGCTGTATATAGTTAAGAAACGCTTTCCAATTATATATATATATATATATATATATATATATATATATATATATATATATATATATATATATATATATATATAGTGAAGAATAATAAAATTATAACACTGGGGCTTGCTATATATGACATTGAAACACCGGTTCTCGTACGATCACCGAAATTAAGCAACGTCGAACCTAGTCAGTACCGAGATGAGTGACCGTTTGATAATACTAGTTGGAGTAAACTCGTTTATGCGTAACAGATTAACGATTCGGAATTGGAAATCGGAGAGGCGTGCACGGTCCTAAAATAAGGATTGTGTCAACAGTACTTATATGTCACTGTATATCCTCCTTGGATGTCAACACAATCCTGTAATCTAGCATGTATACAATCATACATATGGTGAAGCTCATTCTTCGATACAATGTTTCACACCACATGCACCTGTTGACGCAATACATGAAGAATTGTAGTTGGACTAACGGACAACTCAGACCTCGTCCAGTCATGGTAATACACATTGAATCAGCATTCTGACCATGAGACCCGGGTTCGAATTTCACCATGGTCGATTTGCCAGGAGGGAGACTTCTTGATGTTATCGGACAGCGTGCGGCACATTTGGAAAGTGCGTGGCAACCATACCATGGGTTGACCCAAGCCTTGTGAGTGAAATTGGGTTGACAGAACCCAGGGGGGCGTCGATAGCTGTGCTAGCACGAAGTCACAAGTCATCGTGGTCGAGGGCTTGAGTGTCCTGGCCTTGTTCAAATTGTTGATCACGTTAGATATAAGACCGAACATATGTAGATATATATTATAATTAAATATTTGTATGTATAACGTTGTACATCTATGTAAATGAGGATACACACACACACACACACACACACACACACACACACACACATATATATATATATATATATATAGTTAGATTGTGAGTTTGTAACCCTGGGTTTCACGCTTTTGCGGTCGTCAGAAAAACTGATTAATTTCTTAAAATAATAACAAATAAACTTTTAAAAAATTAAAAATAAAAATAATAGCAATTTTTACCTATCATAATTTTACACAGACCCCACCACACGTATATACGTGCATGCGAGGAAATATTATTCAGTGAAAAAATAGAAAAATGCTCTGATTGCTGACATGTATACATTCACGAGACATTCACGAGAAATTTTCGCTACACTTCCAATCTTTGAATTTCAACATACAAATACGTATGTATAGAGACAACACCACCCATATACATACATATGTCAAATCCTATACTGTCCACATATGTTTATATCTGTATGAGCCCCGGTGGAAGAGCGAGTGTGTATGTGTGTCTGCCTATCTCATCGGGTATATGGAGATGTATGTATGTTTGCGTTAGCATGAGTGACATCACGACGACGATTCCCCGCCCCCTTCCATAATAACACCAATTCACGCAATCTACATAAACCCCAAATTTTTAAAAAAATTAATCAGTTTGTCTGACGATCGCAAAAGCGTAAAACCCAGGGTCACAAACTTGCATCAATCCAACCAAATATGTTAGCTCTATCGCTTTCTAATAAGTACCGCGCATATAATATATAAATAATTATATATATATATATATATATTTATATACACACACTTTTCACACACACACATATATATATATATATATTTGTATATTTGTATTATATTTGAAACTACATATGTAGGTATGTAAGTCCATATATATATGTATATATATATATATATATATATATATATATATATGTGTGTGTGTGTGTGTGTGTGTGTGTGTGTGTGTGTGTGTGTGTGTGTATTTAAATAAAAAGAAAGAATAGTAAGATATATAATCCGGTGTTCTTATAGATATTTTT
>CAHIKZ030003812.1:882500-970000 GCA_903632075.3 Acanthosepion pharaonis
GCGAGAATTTCATAAAAGATATGTCAGAAGACTTGAAGGAATTATAATTTGGCGTATCTCTACACCAACATACATATCAGAAGCACCTGGCTTTTACATTTTGCTCTTTGTCATTAGCTAATATGGAGACAAATTTCTAGACGAGCCATTGGAGACATGATTGTAGAAGTGAACACATTTCTTTTTCTTCTGAAATTTTAGACGCCCCGTGAACTCTAGGGCTGCTACAACGACACAATAGGTAATGCAATTATGCTTTTAGTAGAAAGTAAGTTTTCCCGGTTGAAATTGGTACCAATATTTCCAACCAATTCAAATTCAGACTTGTCCTTCTCCTTTTCTGGTTACCAATCAATGCTAGAATACTTAAACGTTCCTGCTATTTTACCCATAGGTAGGGGAAGAAGAATGTATTCATGGCTTTTTCTAGGTATAAACCGAAATTTGAACTGACCTCACCGTTTAACTTTTCATCAACGATTATCGTTAAACTACGTACACATTCAGAAAGCGGCGCAAATATTAATTTTAAAAAAGGGTGCCCCAGGAAACGCTGTAATGGGGTCATACATAATGCGAATAGATTTAATGTTTTCATTTTCTCGGTCGTTGTCTATTCGCTTGTTCTTCCTTGTCATCTCGTTCAGCAACTTCACAAATAGCTTATATTTATGACATTTCTAATTTATTCTCCTTATCTTTGCCCTGTCAGGTGTCGACTTGTCATAATAATTATACTAACGTTGTTTAAATTTGATTTGTTTTCTCATTTTGATATTCTCTCTTTCTCGTTCTATCCGTTATACTCGTTGTCCAGTCTCTCTCTCTCTCTCTCTCTCTTTCTTCAACCTATCTCTCTCTCTTCCTTCAATCTCTTTCTCTTCAATATCTTTCTTTCTTCAATATATCTCTCTTTCTTTCTTTCATTCTTTCTTTCTCAATATCTCTCTCTTTCTATCTCAATTTCTATCTTTCTTCAATTTTTCTCTCTCTTTCTTCAATCTCTTTCTTTCTTCAAGCTCTCTCGCTTTCTCAACATCTCTCTCTTTCTATCTCAGTCTCTCTCCCTTTCTGCAATTTCTCTCTCTTTCTTCAATCTCTTCAATCTCTCTCTCTTTCTCACTTATTTCTTTCTCAATCTCTCTCTCTCTCTTTCTATATCAATCTCACTCTTTCTTTCTTTAATCTCACTCTCTTTCTTAATATCTCTCTCTCTCTCTTTCTTACACATTCTTTCTTATTCCTTTCCTTTTGCTATTTCTTTAGTAAGCACTACTACTCATAGTCATCCTTTAGCTCTCTATATCTTCTTCATTATCTCTCTCATTCTCTCTCACTCTCAGTCTCTTTCCCTCCCTTTCTCTCACTCATTCTCTCTTTCTCAATCTCTCTCTTTATTATGCATACTTTCTCACTCATTCTTTTCCCTTTAGTTATCTCTCTAGCACGCTTTCTTATAATCCGCCATTTTGCATTTTTGTATTTTTCGCCCTCATTCTCTTTGTTTCTCAGCCTCTCATTCTCTCTCTCTTTATTATACATTTTTCTCTCTCATTCTTTTTCTATCTGTCTTTCTTATAGGCTTCCAAAAACTGTTTTATATCTTTCTTTCTTCACTTTCGCTTCCCCTCTCATTCGCTTTCTTTCTCGGTCTCTTTTTATTATGCATTTTTCTCTCTTATTCTTTTTGATCTGGCTGTCTCATCGACTTCCAAAAACTTTTCTGTATTTTTCTTCTCTCTCTCTCTCTCTCTATTTCTCTCACGTGTTTTTCTCTCCTCTCTTTCTCTCTCTCTCTCATTTCCTTTCTTTCTCAGTCTCTCTTTCTCTCTCTTTATTAAGAATTCTTTTTCCCTTATTCTTTTTGATCTAGCTTTCTCATATTCTTCTTCTTCTCCTTCTCTCTCTCTCTCTCTCGCTCTCTCTCATTCTCTTTCCTAGTCTCTCTTTCTCTCTCTTTATTATGCATTTTTCTCTCTTATTCTTTTTCGATCTGGATTTCTTATAGTCTTCCAAAATCTTTTCTGTATATTTCTCTCTCTCTCTCTCTATCTCTCTTTCTCTCTCTCTCTCTCTCTCTCTCATTCTTTATTTCTACCCTTCTCTTGCGTACTTTTTCTCTTTTTAGCTCTCGCAAATGTATTTTTCTCTCCCCACCCCCGCTCTTTCTTTCTCTCTGTTTTGAAGATCAGTGCCGCAATATATTCACTTCTAAATGTATTATCTTTAGAAAAAACAGTAAAGAAGTTTGCTTATTTCCCCCAAACACTTTACCTGCGCCATTGCACCACCCTCAGTGACATGCGTACATTTTTATATTTTCCTCAACGATGAAGGTCGGTAAATCCGTCGAGTGCAATTATATGTTAAATTTTCTAACGCTTTCTCGGGGCATTTGGTAGGTATTCAGTTTTCATCGGATCCTCCAAGGAGTCCGTGACACAAGAATAGTCCACTTCAACTCGTTTCGATCTTAAGTGGAAACTGGCTCCTTGAGCCGATGAGAATGATGCACGATAGACTGATTTCTGCGAGGTCTCGCTAGATTTTTTCACTCATGAAAACCCGACCGCGGCCATGTTTTATATTTTAGACGCGCCTCGGACGTAAAAATAGAAAATTTGGTGCTACTTAAGATGTAAATTCTAAGAAATAATCGTTTCCCTTTTGCAACTAAACGGTAAATCACATTGAATCCTTTAAGAAGGTAAGCAAGCAACGGAAGAAAATGTGTAGAATTCTTTCTCTTCTGATATTCAAAGAAAAGCCCTGCGCGGAAATGCATTCCTCTTTCAAAACAGATGGCTTAGTGGTAGAGCAGGTGACAGTAAACTTAGAAATATAAATTTTGCCTGAACTTTTCATATACGTACCACGGTTGGGATGGAAATGTTTCGAAAGAAATGCTGAAATTTCCTGTGCCAAGATTTAGCATGCATTCCTTTGCTCTTATGTTGTGCTAGACTTTAGCCCCACACTATTTGAATGGACGCTAAACATTCTTCCAAACTCATATACTGAACAGGTAATAAAACTGTATATATCAAGTGTTTATGAAACAGACATATGGTAATACTTCACATAAGCGGCGTAAAATAATATGTCAAAGTTCTGATTCACTTAAATGACGTAAAATAAACTGTCATTTTATATCTTTAAATGTTTTTTCATCGTAAAGATTGCAGTGACTTCTTGGGAAAATATAGTGAAGTGGTTTCCTGTCGCCTTCTCCACAGTTTGGTATTCAAATTTTCTATTATACTGGTTTATACTCAAGGCTAAAAAGTCCACTTTAATATTTAACCCTTGAGTAGGTAGGGGAGAAGAGATGAATTCTTGATTTTCACAAGGGTATTTTCGTGAAAGTGCCCGAATCAGACTAACCAGCAATTTGAACACCGTTCGCCGATTCTATTTTTCACGCCGATATTCGTACATCGTAAATGGCATATAGCGGGCTTTTTTTTTTTAATGCGTACAACAGAGAGATTGGAGATCTCGTGAACGGGAAAGGCACATAAGATTCCTGACAAAATCGAATAGAAAATGAAGTAGATTTTATCACTGGAAAAATGATGACATGAAGTCTTCTTTTAATGTCTTTAAAAAATGTTTGATTAAACCAAATCCGTATATTTTATCCCTGGCTTCTATTACTTATATAAAGGATGCGTGTTCTGGTTTTCGTAAGGCAACACGTTTTTCACTCTCCCCTTCTGGTATTTGTGCTTTGAACCTTATTGAATGCGAAGTATTACAAGAACTGAGACGCATGTTAGTCGGATATAGAATGTGTTGAACTCAGACAAAGCGCAAAACTTTTCTAATGACAACGCGTTTCGTATTCGTTAGGTAGGCGTCTTCAGAATCGAGATGAGAATTGTTACTTGATTTGTTACTTTCTGCAGAGAAAGTGACACCCAATCTTCTACTATTTCATGCGTTCTTTAACGAAATTCTTGAAAATCACTGAACTGCGGTTTCCAGATTTCTGACAAACTCCTATTTGTGCCAATGTAACAACTGGAAATAAATTATTAATCTTGTGAAATTTTCAAGCCATCTTCTCATTTCCGGCTTTGGTCATAATCACGAGACGATCGACGGCACATCTTGAATTTATGAGTCGACGCAGTTCTTAGGCTTCTGCTATCATTATTCAAAGTTATTAAACGATGCTTTATATTTGTTGTCCATTGAGCAGAATACACTAGTCGTATTATGAGACGATATTTGTAGAGTAAAAAAACAGAAAGTCTAAAATCTTATTTTTAAAGAATTCCATAAAGAAAGAATTAGTATGTGTTTCTCTGATGGCATAACCAGAGTCAGAGAGAGAGAGAGAGAAAGAGAGTGAGAGAGAGAAAGAGAGAGAGTGAGAGAGAGAGAAAGAAAGAGAGAGAGTTAGTGAGAGAATACTAATCTTTTTTCGTAATATGTAAAATATATAAAAATTCAGACAAGACGAGCTGAGGTTCGAAAATGAAGACTTTGTTGAGCATCCATTTTTCTTTACAATGAATAAATAATAAATATTCGGCTAGTTACCAACAAGTCTTTAAGAAAATTAATTAAGTCTAATATAAGCATTAAATATTTTCGATGTGTTGTGAAGTTTCCCAGTTGGGAATATTAATCTTACGTTATAAAATTGGTACAGTGGAATAATGGATTGAGGAATCTGAGATCAGTTTTCGAATTTCAGTCGAGTTCGTTACTTTCACTTGGAAAAGACGTTAATCTATCTCTTCTTCCCTAGATATGGGTAAAATAGCAGGACATATTGCCTCCTAAAGTCTTGGTTAGGAGAAGGAGAAATCTGAATTCAAAACCCGATAGCATAATACATAAACCGAGGGCGACCCACAACATATTCCGTGGTCTTCTGATGTTGGTTAAAAGCCAAACTGTCTGAAATCCCACTGAAGCATTCAAGGGTTAAAAAAAAAAGATAAATAAATAAAATCATAACCTTTCTATGTTTGCTCGTATATACTCGCTCGTAAGTTTTGGTCTTCTTTTAAGACAAAATTTTCAAATAGAAAATTATGAGTATATTTATACATTACTCTTACATTTTGGTTGAAATTTGTGCGTGACGCAATGAACTACCAACAACTCTTGTCATCAAACCTAAAAATAATCACTGATTATCAAAAATAATAACAGCGAAACTTGTATTTCAATAATATTTAATCTGACTTGACTAAATCCTTAAGTGGAAATTATCGTAACACTATCGTCATACATTACAGATGAAAAATATTGAATTTCTCATACCTAATATTACTGCTTCTATCACCCTGGCCAGTAGACACGTGCCTTTGGGGCCGCCTCTGAATGTGAACCCCACATTCCAGTGTGAATGTAAAAGACCATGAATTTTGCTTAGAAACACTCTGTGTTTGGGTATTTACATATGTATCTGTCTTACAAATCTTTCTTAAGCGTGCACATTCCAGGCGCAGCTGGGTCAATCACGTGTTTACCAGTTGATGCAGCGACTGACATAAGGTGAAATGGGGATCTCCACCGACTGCTAGTAGCTCATCAACACGCCGATGCACTTGGCTTCTTTGATGGTCTGATATTACACTGGGTGCAAAGTATATTCTGGCAACATTATACAATATATTTGTTAGAATTTGTCTCTTTTTAGCGAAAAGAAGTGTGAAAATAAATGTTAATATCTTGTCTTTGATACTCAGTGCTTTATGTTCACCAAGTTTATGGATGTTTGGGAATTTCTAAGGAAAATTATATCAAATGTATATTATAAACTCTCCCATTATTTATAGTTTTTGTTACCCTTGTTTATCGTCCCATTACATGAAATCGCAGACACAATCATAACGATTTTAAAAAAAAGCCTCGACTTTTACCTTTACAAGATTGATTTATATATGAGTATATGCAGTATGTACAACTCAGTGGCGACTTCGGCAGTCGGACTTAGCTCGAGTGAGTCAACATTCAAGTATATCTATTTCAAAGCAACAAATTTTTGTTAGTAATGCGTCGTTTTCATTCTTGACTTCAGCTGGATCCAAAATTAATTATTTTAACCCCGTGCCTCAAAATATTGACATGGCTAGGGTTGGGTTGTGTAGATATAATCCTTTTCAAGCTGGAGACATACTTGGGTTGTGTATGTATCTAGAGTTATAGGAATGTTTTTTTTTTCCAAACACGGTCAGCACACAACTCAAACATTCAGTTAAAAGTAAAAATAAAATTATCCTTGATAAAGTATGACCGAAAGCGATCGGAAATGAATAGCTTTTGGACAGTTTTTACACATTTTGTGTCCAGAAAAGAAAACGCACGAACACAGGAAAAATTAAATAAAAAGCTTAATCGCAGTACCTTCTCAGTCTTCTTTAATAAAATATTGCTGCCTAAATGCACACACACACACACACACACACACACACACACACACACACACACACACACATATATATATATATATATATATATATATATATATATATACTAACTCAAAACTGAACAAATATATATAGATACAAAGGAATAAAACACTGCATGGGGACTGTCTAAATCTACAACATCTCTATTTGCAATATTGAGCACACTTCCAGAATTAATTCTTTTAACTCCGTGCTTCAAAATATTGACCGATATCGTTGATATTGTTCATAATGAAGAAAAATAAAAGAAGAAAGAAGAAAAAAAAAAGAAAGTAAGTAAAAAATGAATGAAATAAAATTAATGTGGCTAGTCGGGTTGAGTAGGTCTGAACCAGCTCGAAACTGAACACATATTTAATAGGCAATTTATTTCTTGATTTAATTTTATAAATAATCTTTTTAAAATTTCTAATGACTTGTGTGCCCTATTTTCCAAAGAACACATTTCTATTTCAACTTATTGTTTCCCAATGTTCATGTTAAGTAAGTTATTCCGTATTGTATAAATTATCTTTAGTGGAATGTATCTTTTGAGAAAAGGCAAATTAAATCTGGCCCAACCTTCACTTAGGCGAAAATCAAATAAAGTGGCAGCTTTAACTCGTCTACTGGAGTGTTGGGGTGAGGAGAGTGACTGGGGGTAGTGTTGAGGAAATACGATATCAACCAACAGTACTGATCATAAACACGTACAATAAATTAAACTAAAAATTTACAGACACATAAACACACTAATGCAAAAACATATATACAAATACAATTTAAAAAAAAAACATACCTAGCTTTGTCTTCAGTCTTTTTTTCTTACATGTCTGGAAAAATCTTTTAAAATAAATTTTTATTCTTATAGAATTATTACAATCAATATTAAAAAAAACCAAAATGTGTTATAACAATAGTATATTTTGTTAAAGATTGTAATGATCCCGACAAACATTGATGACCTCGAGTCGTCACTGGTACAACTGGCAAAATAAAATTCAAACAGTTTGCTTCAGACTAACGGACTTAAGGGATCTATTGCTATAAGCTCTAAATAATCATCTTTTCTTTTTGAAATATTGACTGAAGCCCATTCACCAGCAATAATGTTATTATATTAACACACAAACAAACACACACACACATTCACACAACCTGTTAAGAGGCACATACATGGACATGCATAAAATTGTTCACACAATGTACGAATGAAATATGGTGCAGAATTTTGCCTGAACTTTTCATATACGTACCCCAGGCGGGATGGAACTGTTTCGAAAGAAATGCTAAAATTTCCCGAGTCAAGTTTTAACATGTATTCTCTTGCTCTTGTTTTGTGCTAGACGTTAGCACTACACTATTTGAACAGGTAATAAAACTGTATATAACAAGTGTATATGAACACAGACATATGGTAATGCTTCACATAAGCGGCGTAAAATAATCTGCCAAAGTTCTGCTTCACTTAAACGACGTAAAATAATCTGTCATTTTATATCTTTAAATGTTTTTTCATCGTAAATATTACTGTGGCCAATTGCGTCCTTACCATTGGGTATTCGATGGTATCTAGCGGGATTCAGAAAAGTGTCTCTTAGTTGAGGTGCCGGATCGGTGAGCAGAGAATCTGAAAGAGATGATTGTCCAGTATATTCAGCCTAGAAGCCATATTGTTTCAGATGGTTGGCCTGCTTATGCTATAATCGAGCAGATCAACCAGAGGATATATACTCTCATGGCGTCGTTATTCATCAGCGGCATTTTGTCCCTTTTTCAGTATTTATTTGCATCGTAGCCCACCATTAACCACCGTAATAATGTTTAATTTTAATAAATGTATTAAGCTGTCACACATGAAATAAGGCACTTTATAAGAAATGAATAAAACGCGCTTCTGAAATGTTAAATAACTAATTTATTTAGGTACTATGTTGATAAATGAATTTTCTCCAACGTACCTCTAAATTTCTTGTTCCCATTTTGAAAAGAAATTGGCATCCTTTGATGTGATAAGCAGTTCAAATGCTTCAGTTACCTCTTCCTTATTGGAGAATGTTTTATTGCATATGAAAAACTCAAAATGCTTAAATAAGTGATAATCAATAGGAGAGATATCAGGCGATTATGGAGGACGAGGCAAAATTTCATAATTCAGGCGATGCAACTTTTGGACAATTGATTGAAAAGCGTGCGTTGTCGTGCAGCAAAATTTGGCTATCCCTATTCACAAGTCTAGGATGTTTCTTTTTCAATTTTTCGTGAATTTTTTGGTGATTCATTTCTAACCACTAGCCTACTGTCTTATTGTTGTCAAAGAGTATCCATTTTTCATCGCATGTAATGATTTGATGCAAAAATGGTTCTTTTTCCCAGTTATGAGTCGACGCACTTCTTAGTCTCTACTATCATTAATCAACGTTATTAAACGATGCTTTATATTTGTTGTCCATTGAGTATGATTACTCAACATTGTTTCATTATAATCATTTTTATTAGGCTTATGAGTAACAATATATTGAAAGAAAAAGAGTCAGGAATAACTCAAGGTTTTTTTATATATTAAGGAGATTAATTCGTTAGACGACCGGATCAACAACCAACCAAAAAATGTGTCATTTTATGTGTGATAACTTAATATATACTTTGGTCTTATTTTATTTTATTTTTTTTGGCGTTCAGGTAAAGAGTAGGTTATTTTACGCCGCTTAAGTGAAGTATTAGCAAACATGTCTCAACGTGTGTGTGTGTGTTTGTAGTGGCAGTTCTAAAATGGCCTGTCAAAAAATCAGAAGCAAACGTTATCAGCCTATAATTCTCTTGAACCGTTTTGCTCGGGTGAAAATTATCCTTCGGAAATACTTGTTTTTAAAATCATAATGGAAATTTGAAAACGTAAATAAAGTCGAATGTCCCTGAAGAAATATTAATGTACGTTTTGTATTATGTTATTCCCCACCCCCAACCAGATTTACCCACCCTTCCCAAATACCACCAGAGGTTTGACTTGAATATATTTTCCATAAAGATCCTTTGATCTAAAACAGTTGATCAGAGGTTTGCCCTAAAACTACAAAATAAGTTTTGTACTTGGGGCCATATTAGAATGTTAAGACTTAAGTGCTTACAACAGAGGATTAAACTAAAAGGTATCTTCATAGCCCCCAAGTGCTAAATCGGGCATCAGATGATGTCGCGTAGCTCATTGACATAAACAGCAAAACCCAGCTGAACTTAGTATATACACACATCAAACAATCGGATGAGATAAATGATTGACCCTCGAAGGTGAAAACAGAATTGCCCACGTTTTCGCAAGAAGATGAAACGTTCGAAGAATGTTCCTGAAAATCACATACCCATGTCCAGAAATCAACAATAATTTTACGTATGAAAGATTTAGTGTCATATTCTTATCAGACGTTACTAACAGATTCATTTCCGTCACATGCGTGAATGCGCATGTGTGGGAGCAGATATGTTGGCATCGCTTTTCAGCCAGACAACATTTTGAGAAACACTTGAAATTTCTATATTTCCTGTGGCGGGCACGAAAGTTGCCAGTTATCTCATGAATGTATAAAATTTTCATTCTTATTTCTATTTCTTTTTTTTAATTTTATGTTTAGGCCTTTCAATAATTTCCGATTAGGATCCAAGTTTCTGAACACGACTCGCTTTCAAATCGATGAGAAAGTTATTTAATTCATTCATCTATTTAAAATATGGAAGCCAAAATGAATATAACACTGTAATTATTCGTGTATAATGTGCATTTTTGTATAACATACCCTTAACTTTTGAATACGAAATTCTGAAAAAAAATATATCTTGTGTATAATACGCACTACCTATTTAAAATTTACAGTTGCTAAATTTAATCTAAATTATTAATTTTTTCAACATTTTATCCAACTAAAAATAAGTATATATATATATATAGTTTACATTACATTTTGAAAAAAATTACAGTATTTAGCGGAAGCGCTTCACAAAAAATGTAACAAGCCGCGAACAAAGATTTCCGTTATATATTGGAAGGCTCCCAATCATCGTACCAAAGTTATTAAAAACGTCTGCATCAAGAACGCGGTGGGCCGCAATGAAAATAACATAATTTACGAGGAAAAAGGACAAGATGACTCTGTGGACGACAACGGCAGTGAAGATGGGGAAGATATTTGCTAAACCAGATAACAGGGTGTTGACATGCAGAGCAGTGAAATGGACAAAAATAGCTTATATTCTATGGGGTTATTTTTGATAAATAAATGCAAATGATTTCACACATTAATCAATTTATATCAGAAATATAACATTCGGTCATACCGTGTCTTACATGATGACGGACAAGGCAGGAAATAAATTTATTATTTTGTTTTCGTGTATAATACGCATCCATAATTTTTAGGCTTAAAAAAAAACTGGAAAAAAGTCCGTATACACGAATAATTTAGGTATTTAACATTTATTTTTGCTAGAAATGAGTAAATATCTAGGGAAAAAAACAAAGGCTGCCGAGAAAAGTAGTGAATATAATCGAATAACTTGCGGAAGAGAGATGAATCATTGAAAAGAAAAATACATGCCAATCGATAAATTCTGTAAAAGTATAACTCGATGAGATTTGAAAACCACTAGCGCCGGAGAATCAGAAATGTCCTACAAGAATGGCCGAAAGCATTTGGATAAGCAGAACTTTTTGAACAGTTTTTACGCATTTTGTGTCCAGAAAAGAAAACACTTGTACGAACACAAAAAAATTAAATAAAAAGTTTAATTGCAGTACCTTATCAGTCGTCTTTAACGAAACATGTATAAAAGAGGGATTGTTGCCCAGATACACAATATATATATGTGTTTGTGTGTGTGTGTGTGTGTATGTATGTATGTACACAAGGTTATGTTTAAAAAATATTAACCCGACCCTCTTTCCAAAATTTTATCAAATGATGAATCATAAGATTTTTTCCAAGAAGTGTACTTTTCAGCATCCATGAAAATATTAAAGTAATATCATTGTATCACAAAAAATATTTTTAATTCTTTATCGCTTTAAAATTAGAGCTTTTACATAAGTATTTATGCATATATGGTTGCTCATACTTTGTTTAAATCATATATATATATATATATAGGGGTAAAACTGATGCGTTGATGCGACTACACATGCGCACGAACAAGTGATGCTGTGAATTTTAATTTTATATATATAAATAATATTTATTTTAAATTTATAAATATATATGTATGTGTGTGTGTGTTTAGAGTTATCCTAATTATCAATTTGTGTACAACTAAAAGAAAGTTAAATACGAATGCAGGCTTTATCATGAACTTTGGCCAGAAAAATCTTTATTTTTAAAAGATATTTCTTTAGAAAATTTTGTGAATATTTTTTAGTCAGTCATTCCCACTGTTTATTTAGATTTTAAAAAATAATCATCCAGAAATTATTATATTCCATATTTCTCGAAAGAAAGATTAGATTTTAAGAAAGATTGATATTTTCCCATAAAGCATTGTATTGAGAATAATATTTTTTTCTCACATTAATAGTCGATTCTTCGTGTAAATTTAAATTGCTTCACTTGTGACAAATCGTGTGTCGTTTACATCGGAGGTCATTTGAAGTCATCAACGGCCAAAAACGATAAAGTCTTAAACAATACTATCTATATCAGAATTTTCTCCAGTTATTTTTATGAATGATATTTTCTTACAATTATTTTATATGACCCACTCTAACGTCTAAAAAAAGTATTTTTTAAAAACAGACAAATTCTATTTTCTAAGGCGAAAATTAAATGATCAACTACCCTGAGAACATTTACAGTCGCAAGTTGACGATCATTACCGATAACAGACTGTTGTTTGATCTATTGAAAGGGGGAGCAGGGTGTCTAGAATGAAACCCTTAAGCGCATTAGTTTTCTCCAGTTATCATCATAAAATAATGTACAAACCAGATTCAAAACTTCTGAATGGTGACGGATTGAATCGTTTACCAAGAAGGGGTAACGTTACTCACATTCTCTGAGGAAGGTGTCTTTTCCATACTAGCTTTAGTTTAGACTCAAACTAGGCAAAGGCCGTTGTATTGTTTTTACATCTAGATATTTAGTGTTAGCACAGATACGCAGATGGAGCACACAAGGATGGCCTGTTAATGAGTCGAATTTAAACTCTAAAAACAGGAGAGATGAATTATCCGTTCAGCTGAATGATCACGCGTTGTTATTCATGCAAGTTCTTCTAGAGAATTTACATGAGGATCATTTCACTGAAGAAACCCAACCCTCGTATCCACGAATTGTGGCCCAGTCTGTATTGAGATATCGAAATATGTGTTAAATAGTTTGATCAGAAATTAGGAATATGCCTCAGTCATGTAAATGACTAAACCGGCCATAGTTTAAGTTCTATACTAACCATGAAGGTCCAATAGAAGGCAAGTGGATCCTTGTGATTGTGGATTCTAACAGAAAATAAATAACCTGGTTTTATGTTCTCTCCATCTTCGTCTGTAACACAGTGAATACTACGTTGTATATTTGCTACATACCGAATTTCACATATGATAGTGTCTGGAAATGTTTGTCGTTTTATCAGTGATTAATTCAGTGAGTATTTTTTTTTTTGCGTTAAACGGAATTATGCATATCCGATTTTGATCGCATCATTAATCCTTGAACGAAGTAGCTGAACCTTCAGTTCAAACATTCAAGCATGGATTAAAGAAAGGCGATTTTGAAACCTTTTTACTTCGTGTCTTAGCAAGGTAATGGCGACACCGCACACATGCCAGTTACCAGTCATATTGTTGATGGTTCGACAACACAGATAGAACCATTGTCTTATTTGGCGACTACAGTTAACATTAGAATAAATAACGCAAAAGTGTACGCTGATTATTTCCATTGGAAAGGAATGTTCCATGTTGGGATTCCGTAAATATTGTAAATTTCCAAAGAAAACCAAAACGGATATCTTCAATGTTAGTGGGACAATTAAGCCCATTTCGGGTTCAACTAAGCAGTGTTATTCAAACTTTGTTTTTACCGCAACCCACAGCAAGAAACACGTTTTGCATTGCGACCCATTTTACCTACGTCTAATAAATCAAAGACAAACTCTCTCCACTGGGTTCATTTATTTAGCATCGACAATTTATAGATATATTTCTTATGATCCACATATATTGGAATTGCACGTATCTATTTGCATTATCTATTTATATTAATATAAAATTATTATGAACACATTTAAATGGAATTACGACAGAAGATGGGCTTGTTTGTTCATAGGCAGCTGATTCCAATTGTGAATACAGGAAGACAATGCTACATGTATATCAGGTGCAGTGTTGAACCTGTTTCTCTCCTTCGTCAAATGAAACACAACACATCATTTTACTACCACAGACAGAATGTACCGGTATTCGTCTTCGACATTGAATCAGGAAATTCACTTCAAATGCAACTGAATTATTCAACAATCTTAACAGCTTTCACCGGCCACGAAGACGAAGGCATTGCACGCCTTCGTAGGTAAGCGCGAGGGGTCTCTTTGTGAGAGACACATGACGTCACTCAGTCCGCAACGAGTTTGACAAACAAGATACATAAACTCAATGAGAAGAGACTATATATATATATATATATATATATATATATATATATATATATATATATATATATATATATATATATATTAATGGTAAATATACACATACTTTTTTGAATTGTACGTCTGATGAATTGGATCGTATTTACGATTCCAATGGAATAAATTATGACCATGGAATATTAGTGTTTAAGCCTTTTTATTATTATTATTATTATTATTATTATTATTATTATTATATATATATATATATATATATATATATATATATATATATATATATATATATAATACGAGCTTACCGCAGTGAAAAAAATAATGATTATATATGTGTGCTGTGCAACATTTAGAGTTGTTTATATTTTTTACTTTCTTTTTTGTCGCGATCTATTTTATCTCTCGACCCATTAAAAGGTCGGGGCCCACCGTTTCAAAAACCCTGAACTAGACGATGGTGTGTGGAAAAGATTCGTTGACTACATTCTTGTGCAGCTGCCGACAAAACCATCTGTCAATAAACGGTTTAATAATTAAACGGACATCAGGTCCCGTTGCCTTGATCAACGGTATTAGAGTTGTTAGATGTTCGATCCTCCGTGAAGGCGAATTCTCAGCCTTCTGTAGCGACTAACAGGTTAAATGAACATGTGGAAAAAACCGATGTCACAATTAAAGATTCAATGGCAATTTGTTCCAAAATTGTGGACACCAGCCGACAAATACGTGCTAAACATAAAATTAGATGAGGGTATGTCGTTATTTGATTCTTTATCAGCTCTTAGCAATTGAAGTAATTTTCTTAGTTATGTATTTTGGGTATTAAAAAGGAAACGAAATTCCCCTCGACGGCCATTTCGTATCTAATAGGATGTGTCATTTGCATTCTTATAGATGGTAATCGTATAATATGACAGATAATTCATAGAAAAGTCTCTTATTCTTATAATTATTAACGTTATAAAAAAGTAAAATCTGTCAAATAATTTTTTAATTTAATGAAATCAGGATTAAGATGAAAATTTATTGACACTTAAATTACATATTATTGTGTTGAATGAAATTTTAATGACTGAAGTTATAAAGAAGAACATTTCTGGCTAATATTTGGGTAAAAGTGAAAGATCTGGAATCATCCGAAAAGATGACATGTTATCATAAATTAATTGGTATGAACACAAAATCGATAATAAATCGAAATTCTTTAAATTTCCTTATTTTTTTTCCCAAAATACCCGGCATTTTAATTCATTTAAAAAAGAGGAAAACAAATGACAATGTTTTGAAATGAGGAAACATTTTAAAATATGAATCGAAATACGCAGATGTTTCTTCAACTTGAAATTTTCTATATTTATGAGGAAGTGCGCTCAGTAAAGCGTTTGTAGACATAGTGATTTGCTATGTGTAGCATAGATGTGGCACAAGGCCGAAAAGTATGAGAGACCCAGTAATGATCGAACTCACTATCCAGTTGTAATTTATCTATCGAGACAAGCTTGCTAATCGTTACACTACGTCGAAGTGACTAAACCGTTTGGAGACATAGATATCATTTGATGAGCGCTGAAGACATAAAATGGAAACTCACATGCAGTGTTGATTTCATATGCCCGCAAGGTCTCTGTCTCTGACTGTTACTTTCTATTTCGCACTCTCTCTCTCTCTCTCATCATCTATCTATCTATCTATCTATCTATCTATCTATCTATCTATCTATATAGATAAATAGATAGATAGAGAGCGAGAGAGAGAGAATTAAGAATATATATATATATATATATATAATAATGGTAATAATTTATGATTCTGACAGTGATGAGCGGTGCGTCCATGAATCATTACATTTAGTCTAGTTTTCTATTGTACAATTTCTTGAAGAAAAACTGTTTGAAATACGTTAAATTCAAATAAATTCTCGTAATTTTACGTCTTTTAATAAGTGTTAATGATTTTATATATATATATATATATATATATATATATATATATATATTGTCACAGTATATATCAAGTCAAATAAAAATTAAAGATTGCCAAGTGACTTTGATTATTATGACAGAAATAACTGTTTGTTCATGAAATATATACTTAACAATTTAATACACTCTTGGTATGCATATCGAAATCCCCAGGCACAAGCGTATATGCTAAATTTCAGTTCCAACCTCTCACCTGCCTTTAAATATACAGTTATTTAAATGTTTTTCACTTTTTTTTTACCAACCAAACCACCCTTTTCTCTCTTTTCTATGTACACTACAACTTTCAAATTATTCTTTAGTTATTTCTACTACACACATCTCAAGATTGAGTTGTCTCCCTTGTTCACTTGCTACTTTCCTTTCTTTTAGCTATATCTTTTTAAAAATGGTTACAGATTATCGTCGTCGCATTCATTTTTTTTTTAATGGTGGATGACGAAAAATTCCAACTGCGTTACTGTAGGGAACTAAATGAGGAGAAGGTCTCGTATTTCAGTCAGTTTACAAGTCCCTTCTACTCCCAACCCGTCATTTTTTCTTTTTAATGAATGGCCGAGTCCCAAAGAAAAACAAACAATTTCCCACCCAAAAAAAAAAAAAAAAAAAAAGCCCAAGCTTTCCTCCGTCTCTCACATCTGTTATACAATGGCAGAGTATTTCTCTCGTTATGGGTCACTGAAGAACTGCTCGAATCTTCAACAGAATACAAAAAACAGAATCTCAAATATTTGGAAATACATTCAAAAAGGCGGTTTGAAGATCAGAGCTTTTCAACGGCATCACTTGAAGAGTCTGGATTGCGTCTCGAACGGGAAAGACCTCTGTTATTTAATAGGCTAGTGTGGTTTTGCGGCCTAGTTTTTGACACAGCGAGCTTATCTCGAAGTAATTTGGATCTACCGCGTTGCCGAAGTAGTTGTAGTTTTCGCATTTGTGTCAGTGCTTAAGATTCAAACCCAACTGATAGATTTATGATAAGCTTCTCCAATTGGAAGATTGGCGTAATACAATCATCATATATTTCTCCTTCATTTAACTTTGTGCCAGGTTAAACTAAGGTTATTAAATATCTGCCTAATCGAGTTGAATTTGTATTTGTAAATAAATCGTACGGATTTAACAATTTAAGAACATCTACAAAAATATTCCGTTGTGTTGGAGTCGTGACAGCCCGTTAATCAGAAGCCCGAAGAAGAGAAGAAAATTTGAATAATTGACCAATAATTCATTTAGAGGAAAGAAATTAGAATGATAGCAAGGAGAAATTGAATTCGTGATTTGTTGAGGTTGTATTTTTCTTCCCTCAATCTCACAGCGATCAGTCTTGAATATGTGAAGTTAACTAATATTAAGTGGTTTAAAAATTAATGTGCCTATTTTTATATTTGTGGGATTGCTGTTAATATAATTTCTGTGCTGTGTGTGTAGCTCGTTAACATGTAGAGAAAAGCTGACTCGAAAACGTAGCAAGACATTCATTCAGTTATCTGAAGTCATTTCTGCCAAGTGAAATGATTCTTATTATCATGAATATTCATTATCCCCACCGTGAAATGTCGCTATTTGTCTATTATTTTTGCTCTTAAATCGACACCCTAATTCCTTTTGCCATTGATATTTTAATTCATTTTTGCCATTGACTGTAAAATGGTTGCTCATCATTATGAAATTAAAACGAAAATCTTCTATGTCCCATCGTTTTCACGTGGACATTCAAAAATTTAACTGCATATAATTATTATTTTAGTCAAGTTGAGAGATTGTTAATTATTTGGAGAAATAACCAAGCCCGACGCTAATGTGTTTCAGTAGTGGGTGAGAGCTTTAAGCCAGTGAGGGACACAAGTAAAAATTTGGTCACTTAAATTGGAAGAGGATATGATTTTTGTGGGACCACCTCTTTAATGTCGACAGGCCTTGAGATAACTATTTCAGCGAGGTTCGCAAAATTTTCGCCGGCAATTCCCAGTCTCTTGCTGTGGGTGGATTTCGTGGGCATTACACTAGTTTCTCACCAGTCCTGTCGCTGTTTTGTGGAAGGCCAAGTATCAAGGGTCAAAAGATCAACGCCATTACTCGAATGTTTGCACACACCAAATGATAAATCGTTTCTCAATGAGCCTCTGCTGAAAAGTAAATTCACTCTTGTTTTTTTTTTTGTTTTTTTTTCAGTTTCGTTGAACCAAATTCGAGATAGAACAGTAAGCCTCGACTTTCTCTTGACAGTAGTCTCAAAGACCATTACTACTAAAGAGAATGCAATTTTCACTTGAGCCAAACTGACTTTTATCGGGCCATATCGCGTTGAAATACCGGTTGCCGTACGACCCCTGAAGTTAAGCAACGTCGAGCCTACTCAGTACCTAGATAGGTGACCAGCTTGGGAATACCAGACGCTGGAAACTTGGATGTGAAAGTGATGTAATGAATAACAGATCGAAAATAGAAATCGGAGAGTCGAGTTCCAATTGCAGTTGGCGTTGTTATGTTTACTTACACGCAAAATAACTTTGGGAAAGGTATAAATTCACCTCTTCTCTCCCCAGCTATGGATAAATTAGTAGAACTGGTATCGGTAAAAATCATTATTATCTCAAAAAAACTTCTTACAATCTAAAAATATTTTCCGGCTTTAAATAACCGGCAAACGGTTGATAATCCTTAAAAACAAATCACTCAACATTTTATATTTAATATTTTTTTTTTTAGATTAGTAACTGTCAATATATTTCTTTCATTTTTTCGAACTACTGTTCTAATCTTGATTATTATAGATATTATAGGTACAACGTTTCAGCCAAATACACTTTTGTCGTCATCAGGTTCCATTGTTTGGTTGATATGGGGTACCTGCTGATTATTGTGTTATTTTGTCCCTGTGACGCCCGTTATTGCAAGTTCCTGCTGAACCAATGATTCACTACCTCATCCGTAGATTGAACTCGCGACCGATAGATGACAATGATTCATATTAATTCATATCCACTACATCACTGACCCAAAGGATATCAATAATGTGTTTTTGGAGATGTGTCACTGTTAGATGGTGCGCATATCACACTGGGGACAATGATTAGTAATTGAGTAAAATTTAACATTTCAGTTGCTGATTGTTTATGTCGGAACCCTCCTTGACTGTCGCAACACAATCTTAGTATATTCCTTTCTCTTTGTCTCTGATAAACTGTGTTAATCTTAGTAAATATCCAACACGAAAAGGCAGTCTGGTCGTGAAATAAATGTTTGTTCGACCTTAGCCTGAAGAAAAACAGAAATAAAATTATAAATCAGGAAAAAAAAGACCGAGAAGATAAAATTGATTGAAATAAACGATAAAAGATGATTGGTTTCTGTTTTTCATAATTTTCCCGTTTTGAACATCCATCCCCAACCAACCTTGTTTCTATGACAACCTAAATGAAATTTCTTCTTACATATCGGACCAAATCTCTCTCTTCCTTTCCTTTTTTCCGGGTTTTTAACATTTCTTATTTTGGCCACCAAAACTCTATCATTATAGACATATCGATATTTTTCTGTCTGCAAAACAGCAGTTTGTAATTTTTTCTATTCTACTCACGGCACTTTAAACAAAGCGTTAACATTTCTAAGGTAGACTATCAGTTTCTTAGATGCAATTTTAACATGTTATTTCCTCAGAATTGAGAAAAAAACTTGAAGCAACAGAAAGATGCTGAGGATACTATGGACCGAACATGTGAACAAAAACGAGGTTTTGGAGAGAATGGAAACAAAAAAGAAACTTATACTTAACATCAGGAAGAGGCAGTTGAAATTTCTGGGATACGTAATGAAGAAGGGGGGCTTGGAAAGTCTGATACTCACAGGACAGATTGAGGGAAAGAGGGGAGAGAGGAAATCAGGAAATCTTGATGGGCTTGAGCGAATGGACGGCAAAACAGGGTTGGGGAGAAATAACAAAAAGACAAAAGATATCAAGGAACATGAAAATGTGGAGGGCCATGATCACCTACGGCCTGAAGGGACACGGAACATAAAGGAAGAAGAAGAAAAACAAATATTAAGATTCTAAGCAAAAAGATATTATTCTTCTTTAATTTCTAAGAAACTGATAATCAAATATAAAGTATATATCTATAAAAAGAACGTATAAACATAAAAAATGTCATATATATATATATGTGTGTGTGTGTGTGTGTGTGTGTGTGTGTAGAGACCAACAACGTGTTTCGACTGATGTATTACTTGTGTTTAGACCTTCGATGACTTTTAAGGACTACTTTAGACCTATACAGCATCTCACCACACACACACACACACACACACACACACACATATATATATATATAGATATAGATATAGATATAGAGATAGAAAGAGAAAGAGAGAGAGAAGTGAGAGAGTGAGAGAGAGAGAGAGAGAATGAGAGAGAGAGAGTGAGAAGGGAGAGAATGAGGCAAAAGTATCGCACCATAGGGATAATTTATTAAAAGCATAAAACATAAAAAAATTTTATTTACTAGTTATTTAATTGCTATATGTGCTGTTCAAAATGTCCTTTTTTTCAAAAGACATTTCAGTTCTGTGTTTGTAAGATTCATTAACATGTCGGAGATTTTCCTCTGTTATTTTACTGCATACATATTTAATACTTTCTTTAAGGTCCTCAATATTTCTTTGCCGCGTCTGATAAACAACTGATTTCAAATCACCACACATAAAAAAAAAAAAATCCAAGGGTGTGAAGTCTGATGACCTTGGTAGCTACTCAGTAGGACCTCGTCAACCCATCCATTAACCTCTATGGTGCAGGTTTATTTATATATATATATATATATATATATATATATATATATATATATATATATATGTGTGTGTGTGTGTGTGTGTGTGTGTGTGTATTATGGGACCTTACCCATAATAACATAATGGGCTATTCCATACGTAATAAATAGTGCGCCTCAAGAGGAAGCATGGAGTTTAGTCTGAAGTCGGACGACCGTCTGATTTGTTGAACTCTCTGTCCTTCGGGCGGGGAGGAACCCGAACGAGGCTACGCCGAAGGGCGGAGTCTCTTTCGGGGAGTTAAATCGACCCTGGACCCGTTTATACGGGTTCAAAGGGCATATTTTTGGCCGAGCCCACGGGCTCGGACATCCCACGTTAAACCGGCCTTGTGCCACATGATGCCCTCGTGGGGTGGGGGCGGTGACTAAATACTGTTCCGTCTGAAGTCTGAGTTCCGTCTGAGGTCTAGAGTTCAGTCTGAAGTCTGGAGTGAAGTCCGTCAGGAGTCTGTCAGTCAGTCAGAGCGAGTCAGTCAGTCGAGTCAGAGGCAGTCTGAAACAGAGTCGCGTTCAGACAATTACTACTAAACCTGATTGTTCGTACTAACACTTTCTACTTCTCTGTATATATTCCTGTTTGTAATATATCTGTGTTATTCCATATCCGCCTTCGAGTTCTTCTTTATTGGTTCTACCTTGGACTATCACCGTGGTACAAGGAACTGGACCATAACAATATATATACATATATATTGTCATGCACAGATTGACTGTTTCGCCGCATCACACCTCTTCAGTGTGGCTAGACATCCGATTGCTCCAAGCCGGGACCGAAACACGATCGATTCGATCAGTCAGAGATTCTACCCCTATCGTCGGGCGGCAGATAGGAAAGGAAAATTTAACGTTTTCTATGCGAAATACTGAGAGCTTAATTCAATTCGGTTGAAGAGCAATGAGTTAATAGATGTATGAGCCTGTTTTAAAAATTATCCTTTTCTCAAGAGAACTCAACCAGATTTTCCTGGAGCATATATATTGTCATCCACTGACACACTGTTTTGCTGTATCACAGCTCTTCAGTGTGGCTAGACGTCTGATTGCTTCCAGCCGAGATCGAAACCCGACCCATTTGGTATCAGTTAGATATTTCTACCCTACACGGCAAAGAAGAGGGGAAATTTTAACGTTTCTATGCAAAATACATCAGTGGCCTGGAGAGCTCAATTCAGTTCAGTTGAAGAGTAATAGAAACACCAGAAACACGTCACATTGAAACCTAACACCTATTTATTCTTTTTACAAACTGAAGACTGTGGAGAGTTTATAAATATTATCTCTAAAACTTTCAAATAAAAATCTGAATGAAACCAACTTAAAATTGAAAGCACGGTACACTGGCAGAAAACGGTAAAAAAATGACGATTATTTATTAGATGTTCAGCGATCGGAGACAATGATTAATTCATACATTCATGCAAATTCTAAAGTTTATCCTTACGTATACAAATTGGCGCATGTTAAATTATTCTCGTTTCCAACCGTTAATTGGTTCTATTAATATAATCAGCGTCAAATGAATATTTTTGAAATGATAAATAATAGAACTAATATGATAAGTAGTCAGACCATCGTTATGGTTGGGCAAGGAAGCCAATACGTGTATTGGCAGCAAAATAATAATTTCTTACATTTACAGGGATTTGATTTGTTAAGCAATGTCGTTGTAACACTGCCAACCCAAAATAATCGTAGGCGGGATACGTATTTGCACCTAAACAATTTTAGTTTATGAAATTATGCAATTCTATCGCAAATACATCATCAAGAGTTGAACTCTTATCATGTAAGATATTCTTAATAGATTCCATTTTGGAATCCTAGTTTCAGGGCAAAAAAATTAGGATTCGACAAAATAAAGTCTTAATGCAGTCAGACTTACGTTATTTCGGGCAAGACCCTAAGGATATATAACCCGGTAAAAGTGGGTTTCCATTACAATGTTAGAATCATAGACTGATTTATTTTTTACGGCTTGTCAACCTTTTGCAGGTTATTTACTGCCATAAAATATTTTTAGATTCTAAGATCTTTTGGAGATAATAATAATAATAATAATGATACAAGTCGTATTAATTAACCCATAGCTGGAGGGGAAGAGGTCGTTTTATATTTTACCCCAAAGTATTTGCGCGTAAGTGAATATAACGAACCCAACTGGAATTGGAACTCGGCTCTCTGTTTTCCAATTTCGAGCCGTTATCCATTACACTACCCTTACATACATGCTTACAGCATCTGATATTCCCAAGTGGTCACCCATCTAGGTACTGACCAGGCTCGACATTGCTTAACTTCGGTGATAGAATGGGAACTGGTATTTCAACGAGATATGGCTGTTAAAATCATAAAATCTGATTTGTGTACCAAAACAACAAAAAATACCATTAATCTCCTTTCTACACGTAAATCCGAGAGCTGGATGTGTAACCATTCTACGTATCGTTAATGATGGGGTTTAGTTAAATGGGACATCGCTAGCAATAAATAATCTTTTAGAACAGAAACATATGCAATAATTTGTCCTTTTTATGTAAATCCATATAAAATGTCTTAACCGTTTACAGAAATCAAAATTGATTCTGCATAGGTATTAAAATTAACTATTTATGTAAGAAAAAAGAAAAAAGAAAAAAAGAAAAGAAATACAATTTTTCTAACTCAGGAAAATGCTAGAACGCTCAAGAATTAACAACGACAGCATATGTCTAGAAAACCGAAAGTCAAAATGGCAACAATTGAAAGAAAAGAAGAAAAGGAGAGAAAAGATTATGGAGTGAGTGTAAAGTGAAAAAAAAAAACAAAAAAACAAAAAAAACGAAAAGGACAAATAACCTCGACATTCTACAGGTACACACATATGCGCAGACGAGCGCATGGGCACACGCATGCGGACGCACACACGCACATAAACGTGAATATAAAAAAGAAAAATCTAAAAGTATGAGCAGTCAATTGCTGATACCCACTGACGACTGGACGGAGTGATTCCTGGAGGATACGTTTACGAAACTCCTGAGTGGGGATGCTGAAGGTAACATCAATCAGCTAAGTGACAAACCTTATACTTGTATTAATTCTCTGTCTCTGTCTCTGTCAGTCTGTCTGTCTGTCTGTCTGTCTGTCTCTCTCTCTCTCTCTCTCTATATATATATATATATATATACTGACGGCTGTCTACTCAATTTCAAGCATGACCATTTACTTGCCTCTTTCATGAGCTTGAATACATTATAAGAAAGTAACTGTAACTTAGAGTGATTCTAATAACAGATACTTTTACAAATTAAATACCACATATTGAACATCAGCTACCATAATCCTGTGACAGAAATGTCCATGACAACTGGTGATAGCTTCAGTCGCAGGTTTTATTTCAGCGTTTCCTTCTCTTAGACTGTTAGCTTTCCCTATGCTTGAAAGACCAATCTATCCTGAGCTGTTGTGCCCAAGTACAGGTACCAATAGCACAATTTAGTTTTTATATCAGAAGTTCCTTCTCCAAGACTGACTGCTTTCACTACGGCTAAGGAGCCCCATAGATCATACATACATGCAAGATGATAAGTGTCAACTCGTTAATCGAGTATAACTATTTCTAATACATTAAATTTGCACACAAAGCCAAGTAATCTATAGCCAAGTAGAATATATCTGGCTTGACCATATTAGATGTTGTAACATTTGAGTTCCCTTGTTTTAGCCAATCATGCAGCGGGTTCGATTTCCTCTGAATACCGAATACTTTTGTCCTTATGTCAGACTAAGCTCTCAATTTCTCCATGGAAGAAAATATTTACCTTCTTATAAGTCTACCATTCGTCAAGGTTTTGAATAATGCTGTGACATCTGGTCTGATACTTCTGCTATTCCTTTAGAGATTCTTGATAACATACAAAGAAGAATCTGACCTAGCATTGCCGCTTCAGTGACTTTACCACTTTTGCCCTAACGTAGCATCCCTGTGCCTTTTCTATAAATATTTTCATAGTAACTGTTCCGATGAACTTTCCTCTAGACTTTATGAATTTAAGTGTACAAAGTGTAGATTGGCGGCTATGTCCCATCATTTTACAGTTGAAATGGCTAGATATGACCGTAACTTCTATGTTGACAGAGTCTTCTCACGCACTTCTTGCTTGAGGAATTCTCTTCCGTTTTTTTTTTTGGCATTGAGATTGGCGAATGTCGAAAATTTTAAATTTAAAACTAACATATACTCTCTCTCTCTCTCTCTCTCTCTATTAATTTCGATGTAAGGTTGTTAACATTTGTTGATTATTTTCCTACACACACAAATATCTATCTATCTATCTATCTATCTATCTATCTATCTATATATATATATATATATATATATATATGTGTGTAAAAGACAATAGGAAAACTGTAAATAGTTGCCGACGCGTTTCGTTCAATGTAGACTTTTTCAAAGCAAAAATGAAATAAATTTATTAAACAAATTAACTAATAATAACAAAATAAAAAGAATATTACCAAGCAGTGTTTCTTTACTTTTGATAACCAACATTTCAGACAGAAATTTGGTTTACCAATGGGATCTCCTCTCAGCTTGTCTATTTTGAGAATTTCTAGAAAGTGACAGATTCAAAAATATTCTCCCTACAAACTCTTCATATTTCAGATACATAGACAACTCATTATTAATAATTCCAAAAAACACCAATTTAACAGATCTTCTCTCCAAACTTAACAACATTGAACCTACAATAAACTTCACTTTCGAAACTGAAACCAACTACACTCTTCCATTCCTGGACATTTTGTTAATTAGAAATAATAACGAACTCAATTTTGACGTTTATAGAAAGGCTACAAACAAAAAAGATCTGATCAGTTTTTACTCAAACCACTTTTCTAAAATTAAATCTGAAATTATTATAGGTTTCTATCTAAGAGCATTAAGAATGTGTGGTCCCCAATATTTACTTAAAGAAGATACATAACATAGAAAACTCATTCAAAAACCTATAATACCCATATCATTTCATCCACAACGCAAGAAGAAAGGCATACAAAATATACAACCGAAATAAAACTAATAACATAATCCGCAATAGTAAATTACATGAAAACAAGTGCATAACACTACCGACCAACTCTGTTGCGTCCACTATCCAGAACAACCTATCCCATCTAAATAATCTTAAAATAGTCACAAACACTCCCAAAACCATTATGGATATACTCAAATCCTCGAACACTAATAGCAATAACATTTCTAAAGCTGGCATTTATAAAATAAATTTCCAAAACTGCTCCTCCCAATATATTGGAGAAACAAGTAGGAATTTAAAAAAACGCATTTATGAGCACAAAAGAGACCTCACAAAGAACAACTTAGCTAATGCACTAGTCATACATAGAAATAAATTCAACCACAATTTTGATAGAAAAAGAAAATAACTCACTCAGAAGGAAAATCCTCGAGAGTGCCACCATTGAATATTACCCAAATATTAATCTACGCCCAGGCTTTTTCCCTATTTCACCTTAACAGAATTACTACTCTCCCAAACAAATGTACACAACAGTATCAAGAAATCAAAAGAAAATGGTTGAATCCGTTAACACAGCAACAATATCTCCACACGTGACATAAATTTCAGTTAACAGTATGAAAATAGATTTCTCTAAATTCTTTCACTTGCTAAGAACATTTTGTTTTGTTATTATTAGTTATTTTGTTTAATAAATTCATTTCGTTTTTGCCTTGAAAAAGTCTACATTGGACGAAACGCGTCGGCAACTATTACAGTTTTCCTATTGTCTTTTACATTTATAAATATTGTCTTTTTCTACAGGCTAACTCTGAGAAATTTTTCATATATATATATATATATATATATATATATATATATATATATAAGAATAACTCCAATAAAAGTATTATTTGTGTGAAGTAGTTCTTTCTAAGTACGAAATGATTTATTCTTTTTCTTTTTTTATTTTGTCATTTATGAAATCCATTTATTATACTGCATAAACACAGAACATTCGATCCTCACTGAGTTACAATATTTGTATCTGTGCGCCAAGACAAAGTTGTAATCAGTAAACAACATAAATACGAAACCATGTGACTAGTTGGCCAAAATGGCGGCAATGCGAAAGAAAAAGTATACGTTCTTCTTTCGACGAAAAATATTAATTTAATGACGGAAACAAGTTTATTTTCTGTCTTTTTATTTTCGTAAAAGATAAAATTTTGGCTTTTGAACAAAATTTAAAAAATTGTAAAATTTTGATATTCGATTGTTTAAAAACTGATTTTTCGGCACAATTTCTTCAAAGTGTAAAGAGATGTAAACAAGAAGGATTAAATGATTTAAACCCGCAATAATCCAGAAAGGGAGAAACAAATCGAACACTATCCTCTTGAAAACAATATCTTTATCGATAGCAGAATCTCATTTCCAGAGAGACTACATAAATTTGTTCTTTAATAATAAGATTCTAAGAATTTGAACAGAAATATACTTTTCCTGCATTTCCTTAGCTTGACGCATTTGGCTCTTATTTTATTTAGTCAACCAGAAACTGGCGATGATATTCAAATGTCATCTGAAAATAATTTGCATCTATTTTTATAATGCAGTCATTTAAAAATAAAATAAAAACGAAAGCACAAAAACTCAGTTCACTTACAGAGAACCTCAAGTACAATATGTATTAATTGAAGCTGCTGTATTCGTTTGACTGGAATAAATCCTTAAGCAAACAATGGTTTTTTATTCAAAGTTTTCCTATACAACAAACATGACTTAAGTGGTAACTTTATCATTGTTTTCTCAGCAAAGGAAAAGCAAGAATATAAAAGACGAATGGATGGAACGAACCAATTCGATTTCTGATTTTGCTATTTCCATATTAGAATAAATTTAAAAAAATATTTTTTAGTAAGAATCACGACTCAGTTTCCTGATTTTATAAATTTTTGTATAAATACAAACTTTCATTCGTGCGAAGAAGTCAATCCTCATTTGAGGGATTCTGCTTCGCGCGTGATTGCGTAATTCGGATTGAGATGGGGGGGGGACTTGCGGAGCATCACCTTCTCTCTTTAATATGTATCCTAATAACTTTAATAAGGTGGTATTTCGTCCATTATAAAGTAAACATTAATTTGAAGGACTGTATTTTGTAGAAGAGACTTAATTATTATGGTCCTCCATGAAAATATAAAATTATATCTTATATATGAGCATTGTACGGCATTTGAAGACATTTGGATACGTGAAATGCAATGATGCTTGGTTGCCTCATGATGTAATAGAAAAAATAATGAACTGCATTTCCACCTGCGATTCGCTGATCAAACACAACAGTACACACTCATGTTTTAAAAGAACGATAACAGGAGATGAAAAATGGATTGTTTACAACAATGTAGAGCGTGAAATGTCCTAGGGAAAACGAAAAGCTGGTCTGGATCTGAAGAAGGAGATGTTGCGTATCTGGTGGGGTTAAAAGTGAATTGTGTACTAGAACCTTCTTCCACAAAATAAGAATATTGAATTCAGACAATTACTTTTCCCAATTGGACCGATTAAAAGGGTTTCAAATTGGCTATTTCGTCTTCTTAGGACAAACAATAAACCTCGCGATTTTTCCCAGAAATTAGTACAGTTTACCTGGGGTATCTTACTACACATGATGTACTCACATTAATTCTCTGGAAACCTGTAAAAACCAATTAAACCAGACCAATTCATCACCCACAAAGGTGCCAAGTTCTGGGAGGATGGAATCATGAAGCTGCTTTAAAGATGACGAAAAGTGGTGATGCAAAACGGTATATATGTAGGTGATTAAATCTATGTACAAATACTTAATATTGTCTTTGAATTTCATAAAAAAGAAACGATACAAACTTTTGATCATACACAATAATTGCTAACTTTATTCGTTTCTATTTAACATCTACATGGTATAATTGAAATACTAACCAAGCATGAACGAGAGAGATCTTTTCTGGAAATCTTAACCAAAAAATACGTGACCATAGACTATTTCAATGTTGCGTTTTCTTAAAAAAATAAAAAAAACAAAAACAATTTGTGTTGATTAAAGATTTGTATTGGAAGTTACTATTGAAGTGCATCCAGACACTGACTCCCCACCGCGTCCAAAACGGAGGTACGTTTTTTTTTTTTAGATAAAGAGACAACTTCATGTAATAATATTTGTCTCCCCAGTCGCGTAGGAACGATAGAATATTCTTTATCTGATATAAGCATAAATAATAGTGATCTGTCTGCTGTCTGTTCGCAAATAATATTTGCCAATTGTTTCAACAGAAACGTGATTCAACTTTTTCTCTCCCTCTTTGTTTCTCTCTCTACATACACACACGCGCGCACACACATATATATATACATATACATATTATATACATATATATAAAAAGAAAGACAAAAACATATACTCACACAGACACACATATATATGGTTGTATGTGCTTACATACACACACTTACAATCATATAGTCATTTTTATTTTCTTTGCATTTTCTGTTTTCTCTCTACGCACACACAATGCCGCTAAACAAAATTAACCAACCAGCCAACACACACACACATATATTCAACTTCATTTTATTTGCATTTTCCCTCTCTTTCTCTCTATACGTATATATTATGCATATATATATATATATATATATATATATATATATATATATATATATAAGTGGGTAGGTATGCAGAAAATAGAAAAGAACACGTTGGGTGCATAATCCGGGGTTCCTTAGTATTTTTTGTTTTTTATTTTTAAGAAGACAGAGAAGTAGAGCTTATATTTTAATAATATTTTTTGTTTAAAAATATGATTCCTTCGCTACATAAGAGTTCTCATGTTTCAAAAACGAGAGCCGAAATATCCAAATAATTATTAAAATTAAGTTGGATTGTGGTGTTTAGTCCCGTTTCATCTTCAAGTGAAATTTTAGGAATAAGCTATTTGTCGGTTTACGCGTATTTTTAGGCCCGGTCATTTTGGAATTCGTTGGGAGTGGCTAGACTATTTTCCTTCGTTAAGTGGTCAAAGAGTTAATTCTTATCAATAGATTCATCATATTCTAAGAGGTTTTGGTAAGGTTGAGTAGGGTATCTATTTCAAGGCTAATGTTTGCGGTCACCCTTTAGTTCCCAGAGAGGGATATTTTTATGGCGCGCCTACAATCGTTATGTTTTCTGGGGAATTGTCTTTTATTATTGTCCATCTGATTATCTATTTATTTATTTGTTTATTCAAGTGGGTGTTTTATATACAAATCGTATTGCACTTTATTCCTAAAATTTCGCTTGAAGATGAAACGGGACTAAACACCACAATCCAACTTAATTTTAATAATTATTTGGATATTTCGGCTCTCGTTTTTGAAACATGAGAACTCTTATGTAGCGAAGGAATCATATTTTTAAACAAAAAATATTATAATATACATACATATATATATATATATATATATATATATATATAGAGAGAGAGAGAGAGAGATACAGAGAGAGGGAGAGAAAGAGAAAAACGAAGAAATATATAAATATTACACACGCATACACACACACCGCGCGAATATATATATATATATATATATATATATATATATATATATATATATATATAGATAGATAGATAGATAGATAGATAGATAGATATATCTGTGTATGTGTGGATAATTACAAAATAGTCTTTGATTTTATTTCAGAGTTTTATTTTCTTATTGTTTCATATTTCCTTCTCTTTTTTGCGGCTTCTTTTAACTATAATATTTTTACTTTTCTTTTGTTGGCTATAAAATATGGCGCGGCAACAGGAGAAACCACTCCTTTTTACTTTCTTTTCGATCGTCACAAACGGCAAATCAAATGCGATATTTGTTCAATTTGAGATTTCTATCCATGATTTTCCAGCTGAAATGCTCGGTCGATAAAATTTTCTATTTTTTTTATTTTTATTCTCTTTATCGCTAATAGTTGTAAAAAGGCGGGCGCCAGTCATTACTCTATTCAATTGTTCTAAGATCATCGTAGAGAAATGTTATCTTCCGCACTGAAGATCTTTATCTGGCCCTTTATTTTGTCAGCCAGTCAAATAAAAGGAGAGAACAGCCAATGAATACGCAATAAAACTGGTCAAAAACGCGGGAAAATAATCGGCAATCGATACATGTCTACATACAGCCTAAACAGAGTTTCGTACATTAAAAGGACGGGAAGATTGTGTTGTGCCAATCTTCCAACGCAGATGACCTGTTTAACTTCTGGATCAGCATTCAAAATTCACGCTCTTTACAGCTATTGGACGTAATCCGCTGTTACTGAATGGGGAAATGTAACTGTCACAGAGCTATAATGTAGTCTTTTGTCATTCAACTTGTACAACAACCAGTCTTTATGCATACAAGGGGATGCTGAAATTTTTTTTGGCTCGACACACTTCTCAAAATCTGACTAAATGGCGAAACATCAGTTTTTTTAAAAACAGAATCCCTTTCAGGTAGGGCCGATAACTTTTCAACTTGTACGAGTAAAGAGACTGACCGTTGAAAAATGCTGGTCAGGAATTTCTCAATTTGTATGCTTTTGTTTTGAATAGGTTATATCTGTGCTTTAAGGAGAATGGGAACAAAAAGGACATTTGAGTCAGAAAGAGATGAAATTTCTGGGATGCGTAATGAGGGAAGCAGGTTTGGAAAACTTGACACTCACGGGATATATTGAAGAGGGAGAACATACAGTAACCTCCCTAACGAGTTTGTGTAAATGGATGGCAGAACATGAACCAGGTGGTATAGTAAGGAGATAAAAATTGCTTAAAGCTGCAAATGATAGGAAATTTAAGAAATTGTGGAGAGCCATGATCGCCACTGCCTGAAGGGCCATAGCAAATATAAAGAAGACGAAGCTATATAATGAATTAAACAAATTGACTCAGAACTGATATTTTACAGAGGATGCTGCTTTTCGTCGCTATTATATAATGTACATTTATGATTAAATCTCGAATGATCGATTTCTGAAACTATTAAATCACGAATTATCGATTTCTGAAATAGATACATCACGAATTATTGATTTCTAGAATGTTGAAATTCAAAGCGAAATGAATTGGTTTGAATCAACGAAATAATGGAGACGTTTAACTTTATGTATTTTTTGTGGCTGAAAGGTTGAGGAATTGTTTGCCAGTTCCTATGAGATATTAAGGCCGGACAAACCCCTTGTGAAGCGATCAACAGGACTTCTTTATGCATCAATAAGCGTGACTCTTAAATCAGGCCTGAGCTAAGACATCGGCAAAGTGGATCAAACCAACTTAGAATCATGAATGGAAATAAAAAGCTCTCTATCTCGAATCGCCATAGAAACCTTTTTAATCGGCTTTATTAACGACCCAGATACCGTCATCATTATTAACGTAGAAAACAAAGAAAAAGAAAAAAAACAAAAAAATAAAGTAAAAAAAACGAAAAAAAAACGCAATCAGTGATCTGCATAAAAACAGACAATAAAAAAAAACTATAAATAGGCCAATAGATAAAAAAAGATACGAAAAATAAAATAAGAATTTAAACGTAATGGGGTGAAATCTAAGAGTAAGCAAAATGTCTTTTGCTGTTAATAATAACTACCAACTCCCAACTCTTAGTCACGAAAAGAGCTGAAAATAGAAAAGAATTCGAAAAAAAGAAAAAGATAATGAGAAGTCGTAGTAAAGATTAAATTAATGTTGCCATGTGAATTTAGAAAGGGTAAAAGTATGAGTAATTAGTAGGATATTGGTTATGCGACTCAATATATAGAAATATCAAGTATACTTGAAACATTATGTTGAGTCAAAATTAATCAATCGTAATGGTGAATGAATCATTCGAACTACTAATCATACCTGGCAGTAAATAATAAATTTAGAATACAATAATATACCTTAGCTTTTGTATGGCAGTGTTAATTAGCCTGGCCATTACGTAATTTAAATTTAAAAAATATATCGTAATGTTGGCGCAGTTATATATTGTACTGGGATTATAGTTTTTTAATTTTAAAAAATATATTGGCATTTAAAATAAACAGGAATTGTATACATATGTAAGAGAAAAAGTTTAAATATATTCTAGAGTTGTGAATATTAATTTTTTTATTTTTATATTTATACTAATATGAGATTACTTGTTCTTTTTTTTTTATAAAAAAAGACAAAAAATAAACCGTAATTTACAGTATTTACATTAGTCGGACTATTGTCCTCATCTTTGTCGCCATATTTGTCACAACGTTTCGGCCGTTGTACGCTCCGGCCTTCTTCAAGTGGTTGGAATTTCGAACTGAACCCTTTATTTCGATCACTGGGGTAGACTGTTCTAGTTCCACGTGCCATGTTTGGGATAGGCGGGTACAAGAGGAGGAGGAGGAGGACAACAACACTCAGAAAACAGTCTGCCTGCCTTATGTGAAGGGGTTATCAGAGAAAATACAAAGGATCGGCGGTCCATATAACATCAGGACAACCTTCAAAAGCGTGACAACACTTCGCAGATATCTCTCACGAGTGAGACCCCCACAGAGAGGAACATGACTAAAGACTGTGTGTACGCTATCCCGTGCAGCTGCGGAAAGGAATATAAAAGGGAGACCAGCCCGCCCCCTCAAGGTAAGGCTTCAAGAACACCAGAAAGCTGTAACGCGAGGGGAAGTAGAAAAATCAGGCGTGGCTGACCACATATGGAGAGAGAAGGAGATCACCGCCCCTGTGGGATCATGTTGAGATCATAGACAGGGAACACCATTGGAAAATTCGTAAACTTGAGGAATCAGCACATATGCTAGGCCACAAAAATCTCCTGAGCCGACCAAGCATAGAAATAAATACAATATGGGAACCAGTAATAAGGAGTGCCAGAGAAAAGCAATGATAACAACATAGTTGCAATATGAGCTCTGGTAAAAACATGGAATGATAACAGCAAAATTGCAATATGAGCACTGGTAAAAATGATGCTGAAAACATTAGGTTTATAATACTCAGAAGTTCATTCCCAGATGTCCTCAAGGACACATGGCACAGTGGATAAAGGCGTTGGTTAGATCCAGTGACAGACCCAAAGAAGGTCAGTTCAATACCTGGTTAAGGCAGTGGAGAACTTTCAGAGGGGAAATTAGCATTCAAACATGGCACGCGGAACTAGAACAGTCTACCCCAGTGATCGAAATAAAGGCTTCAGTTCGAAATTCCAACCACTTGAAGAAGGCCGGAGCGTACAACGGCCGAAACGTTGTGACAAATATGGCGACAAAGATGAGAACAATAGTCCGACTAATGTAAATACTGTACATAATACCTCATCTCAGAAATATAGACATTAATATATTAATTTATATTAAATTAATAATAAAAATTAGTTTATATTAAAAATTAATCTGGATCAACGTATTATTTAAGCATATATTTATTTTTACGCCAATATGTAACATCAATTCATTTCCTTTGTTTAATAAGGCAGGGTCATTTAAGTGTTTTAACCAATTTTTTCAACAAGACATAAGTTACATCTTTTTCTTTTCCCGTTATAAGATTTGGCTCTTGTTATAATATACCAGTTGATAAAAGGTAAATTACCATTATTCTTCAATTGCCAGAAATATTTCAGGAGATCAGTGCTACGGGCCTTGTCTTTATATATTCGCCGTATTCGACGTATAAGGGTCAAGCAACTCAATTCCTCGGAACCGACTGCCAGACATATGATTTGATTATAGTGGTGAAGGCTTTGTGCAGAACCAACCACAATTTTTGAAGGGCCAAATACAGGGACCTGGTGCACTACGTTGTATTTAGCTGCAGGGAGAAGAGGAGGATTCATACCTTTCCCAAGACTATTAGCACGTAAGTGAATGTAATGGATTCGACTTGAATTCGAACTCAGCTCTCCGATTCCTCAATCCGTTCCGAGCCGCTATTCACTACTCCACACACACACACACACACACACACACACACACACACACACACACACACACACACACACACACATATATATATATATATATATATATATATATATATATATATATATATTTACAGACTTTGGGGTCGAATTACTCACACCAAAACAAAGACAAAAGTCCCTATAAACACATATCCGAAATTCCTTCGTTTTCGAGTTAAGTTTAAAGAATGTTTACGGTAAACGTCGCTGTATTGACATAGGGACTAGGTTTCATTTGTCAGATATGATTTTTACATACAGCCGCACGAATGGTAATGGACGCGAGGCTGCATGGCTGTATCAGATTGCATTTCCAGAGCGAAGGCAGGCGAGTCCTCCAACCTTTACTACTGTTTATCATGGCGTTGTTGAGACAAGGCCCGTAGCACCACAATCTATGGATAGAGGGGGAACGAGATTGGCTCGTACGCCTGACTACGAAGAACACATTCTACAGGCTGTCGGAAACGATCCACACGTCAACTGGCCCTAATATGTCATACAACTTATAATACCGCCTGGAGGATATTTCAAAAGCAGCTCCTGTATCCGTGTCATTTGCAACGTGTGTAGGGTCGTTCGTCCTTTCATCACTCACCACAGGAGAACTTTTACCGACGGTTTATTGCACAAACTGCCGATCCATTGTTTGTCCGTTCAGTCTAGTTTAGGGATGAGGCAATATTAGGAAGAGATGGAATAACAAATTTACACAACCAATATTTGTGTGCGGATTGGTACAATACAGGTTAGACACCATCATCAGTTTACGATGTGTGGGATGGAATTGCAGATGACTGTCTGATAGGTCTATGTTTTCCCAGCACGTCTTACAGGATCTGTCTACAGGGAATTTACTTCGAATACACTTTCAGACTTGCTAGAGGATGTATCCCTGCTAATATGGGATTCACGCATGATGGGAAACCAGCACATTTTAGTCACATTGTTCACGATGCACATGCTGACATCTACCACGAAAGATGGATAGGTAGGGAGGACTGGATCCTTGGCCTGCACTTTCCTCCGACCTCACTCCTTTTATCTGTGGGTGCCACCTAAAATAATTGGTTTATGCAAGAGACAATAATGCAGGGACCCTTCATCAACGTGTCATGGGACCTGCGAAACTATTTGACACCGTGTGGGAGTATTTGAAAGGGTCCGCCAATCAATGATCCGACGCGTCCATGCGTGTGTAGAAACAAACAGACATTTTGAACATTCATCATAAGTTGCTGTGCCGACGTACAACCATAATCTTTTGGAGATATGCTTATATGGACATTTCATCTTGTTTTGGAGTCAGAAACCCTCCCCCAATGTTTGTAAAAATATTTTTGACCGACCTGCCATATTCACTTGACCTTACCGCAATAGATTACATTTTTAGATCGTTGTAAAACGTTTGATGGAAGAAAGGAAAATCATTTTTTCTGATGAAAACCAGATTCAAGATTTCACCTAAAGTTTTTCCCGTCAAGATTTGTAGGATCTATATGTAAAATTCTCTGACTTCTGTCCGTCCCTCCCATGCATCCGTCACACCTTCTAAAATAGCTATACATTGAACATTGACCGATCGGAACCAAATTTTGGGTTGAAATGCAAACAATTAAGGGGGTACAAAGTACAGTTAGTCTTACTAGGGTGCGTAGTTTAGTACAATAAATTTTCATTATTTTGAGGGGAGAATTAATAGTTTTATTATTTAACATAGAAAATACGCCCACTATTTAAAAAAAAAGAATTTAATTATTAAAATAACAAATACTTATTTAATAAAAATGCAATATTGTTTTTTGCATATCTTTTTAAGTTTTTATATACAAGAATCCAGTTTCCAATTCGCCCTGTGTTTGCGAGAACTATAAACAAATTACAAGGCGAAACGCTTCAGAAAGTTGGAATTTGGCCCCAGAACGAAATATTTACGCATGGCATGTTGTATGTTCCATACTCAAGTGTAAGAAATCCTAAGAACTTATTCTTCGCGATTAAAAAGAAATTTTCTTAAAAAATGTTGTTTATCACGAAGTCCTATAAATTAAAGAAATTATTAAACCGCGAAATATGTTTTTTTTTTGTTGTTATTTTTCCAAACAAACCAAATTATTAAATATCCTCGATTGGTTTGTGAAATTTAACGAAACGTAGAGTTTGTAAATCACAACAAAAAGCTATTAGCAATAACCTCAACAATACTAAATACTGTGAGGATTTCAAAATTCTAGTTTTATTAAAAAGGTATCGAAAAGCTGTCTAATGAGTGACATCGGATCATTGCAAATAATGCAAAAGATATAATTGAATCAAATATAATTGTAATTTATTCTTTGAAGAATTAAGTTGATAAACAAAAAGTGATTCAAACTAATAGATTTCAAATATTTTTAATTCAAACATAAGATATTGGGTGCCGTGTCACAAACTGTTACTCTGCTATGATGCGTGAAGAACAGTTTACAGGATTCTGTAAAAGAATAGGCTGTATGCTAAGTCAGCAGGAATTTATTGAATATGAGTTTTGTATATACTAAAGTTTACCCAATACAAGGCTCGAGAGCCAATCAAGGTGGATGGTTACTGTTAAACTGACTATAATGAATGAGATGTGGTATGACTAAAAAAGAAGGTAGAAGCAAGTGAAGATTATAAAGAAGATAGATAAATATTGACCCTCGATTTGAAGAGGTTAAGAACGTAGTGTTCGAGGAAGCAACCACTCGGGAGTCTATTTCACAATGAAATAGCTCTTGCGAAAAATGATATCTGAGTTGAATTTTTTCCTTACATACAGAGGATGTGAGAGTTGAAGCATAAACCTAGTTAAAGTATCAGGACGAAAAATATCGGAAAAATTGTTAAATCGGCAGCATTTCTTAGATATAAGTTTTTTTAATTTTCTGCAAATGTTAAAAAGATCTTAATTTATATATCTTTCATCTGTCATTTGATCATTCTTGGCAGAAAAAATGGCACCAGATGAGTACTGTTTACAAGTTGTTTGTCACTTTCTTCTGATACAATCAGTTGATTCCAACTCCATGAAGTTTTTTTTTTCTTTTCATCAGTCTACTATTTGTGATGGCCATTTCTTTAATATTCTGTTGAGTCCTAGATTTTGCAGTCGAGATCGAAGTCTTTGATTTTGGTAGCATTTCTTAAGCGATCTTTCGTTATATATTCACAGAGATATATATCAGTAACGCTTCCTCCCTCGACTCTGTGACTGCTACGCTTTTCGTTTCCCCTTTTTTTTTGTCAATGAAAGCATTCTGCAACATTGCTATTAACGCGATGCTCCGCTGACATATCAATATTTCATAACAGGATCAAAATCCAACGAAAGTAATTTGTATTATTGCTACGCATTTCCTATACACCATATTATCATCATGACGTCAGATCGTGCGCAATTGTAAGGGCATTTATCCTTTTACACGTGTAGGGAAAATGAAATAAAACCAATAAATAAAATAACAAACAAAAATAAAATTCAATTTCCCATGATGCCTGATGAAAACGGGAAAGGTTTCTGGTCACGTGCAATTTCGGAAAGAAAAGATTCTTTCTCTTTCTCCTCTTGGCTTCAAGATATGAACCACGCGGTAATAGCATCCCTACTGAGGAATGTTAGTTTCCCCAGTTCACAACTTTTTCCAGTTTCCAACGAAATCGTTCGGACGTGTTTTCAACAACTCCACTTATGAAGTAGACATTCGGCGCGAGGCTCATGACCTCGACCATCTTTACACGTTCCTACCCTTACTTCCCACGAACAATTTCTGAACCTAAAAGGAAAACGGACATACTCAAGAGACATTTAACTTGATTTCACAACAATCAACATAAAAGAAAGAAATGTTCGAAACTTTTTTATGCTTTTTCTATTTTCTTTGTTTATATATTGAACACGCTTCACCTAAAAATACACACAAAACCCACAATCCTTTAGCATCCACACATCCATTCGAATAGAATGTGACCCAAGGTCGAGCTTAAAGTGGTAGCACACGTATACATAGATCAAGGGATAAAAATTACTTGAGCCCCATTGGCAGTTACCCGTTAGATTGCGGTGTGGGTGCGTGGTGTAATGGTTGGTGGCTAGGAACGAATGATCCATTTCATCACCCCCCTCCAACTGTTAGTTAAATAGTAAGGCAGACTAAACTCTAACCCTTGAGTAGCAACTAAGAAAAGAATTCAAAGCTGGTTGGGCATGTGACAAGCAACTCCCTGCCCTCAAAACTTACGACGGAAACCACAACAATAACCCTTGCCGTTTTGACGCTGTGGCCGCATTACCCACGAGGAAGTGTACAGCGAGTGAGAGTCAGGCGACAGATGATGACCCTAAACCACTTCCGAGAAAAAGTTATTGATTGGAAGTACGTCCCCTTATGCCTCAAACACATATGCAATTTTACCCAAACTCTCAATAAAAGCAAAAGATTATAACAGGAAAGTAGATAATATCCGCACGCCCACGCTAATGTAATGTAACTCATTTATCTCAATCCGTTCTCGAAGTGGGTGTGGTTATTACCTGGAGAGGCAAGCCACATTAGGCTTCAGTATATTACAGAAGGTCCTTAAAAACTGGACACATAGGCAAAAATACATATTTTCAAGAAATGAAATTATCAAAATTTTATTGAATTGGAATATTAGCAAATAACATTTTCAATCTGATATCAATCATTTATATGCAAAGTCTTTGGGGTCATTTATATGCAAAGTCTTTGGGGTCATTTTCTAAGGCAAAATTTATTTACTTGCATTTAAAAGGTCAAGGTTAATCACCGATTTCCTAAAAAAAGAAGTGCTGAGGGAAACTAAAAAGTTTTGTTACAAGTTCCATCTACGTTTAGGATCCCACTTTAAGCATGACCTTGTGCCACATTCCCCTCTAGTGGGCATGCGGATAAATACCTCAATTTAATCGTGTCTCAAAATGCCAATGGTATACATATTCATTGAACGCTATTTCACAGCTGATATTTATTCTATAGATTTATGACATACAAACTTCATATTGTCAGTAATGAAACGCTTCTCTGTTGACTTTTCTTAGCTTACACTAACATCTTCACTTTTACCAAAGCGAGATTACGATAAGAAACTTCACATTTAAACTTTTAATTAGACACTTTGTATCGGAGCAAAATATAACATCATTGTTTCGGCCATTATTCTGACGTCAACGCAAACATGTGCCGGATGTGTTGAATTTCTTATCCTACATTGGGTCAAAAAGCACCGACGAAAGAATCCATGATTTTTATTATATATGGGTCTAATCATTTGATAATATATTAGCGTCTACAACGTTTTACACATACCAAATATTGATAAATACATCCCTTACCAACCCCTATATTCTGAGCATACGTTTTTCCATGAATAAAAACTGGAAATAAAACAAAAATAGTATCTAAAATGCAATATAATTTAGTTCATCTAATTCATCCCTGTATACAATTTTAGCGATATATTTGTTCTGCATTGGTTTGTCAAAATATGGCTATGACTCGTTTTCAAATTCGAAGAAGTTTCTTCAGAACAAGAAGCTAAGTAAAATAATATAAAGAAAGCGATCATACACAAGGATCGTTCGAAAAGTTCAAAGCATCACCCAGAAGGAGTTGGAGAGATAAGTCAGTTTTCCCTATTTTTCAATATAGTCACCCTTGACATCATTGCATTTGGTCGAACGGCACTTAAGCATTGCAATCCCATCATGGGGTGAGTAAGTGACGTCCTGGTCCTCCAAAAACTCTTCCACAACACATATGATCTCATCATTATTTCCAAAATGGCCACCACTCATGTAGAATTTGAGTTTAGGTGGGTAGCAAGAAGTCAAATAGAGCTAAGTCTGGTAAGGGAATAGTGTAGCAATTTAAAGCCACAGTCGGCTGTGTCAGGTACTGCAACCTGAACAGTGTGAACGGGTGCGTTATCCTGAATCAAGAGTACGCTTGCTTCCCTAAGCGTTTCGACCTGATTGCTTTCTTCAATTGTCTTAATTCTGATACATAGTACTGTTCATTAATAGTTTTTTTCTTTCTTTTTCTGGTAGTTTTCCAGATTAAGCCTTCTATATCCAAAAAGCAGAAGCCATCATCTTTCCAACAGACGCTGCCTGTCATAACTTTCTTTTATAGATACTTTATGACTGACCGAGCTTTCTGGTTTGTCAATTTTTAGATTTGTCACACACCTCTCACCTTTGTACGGGCCTCACCTAGACAGAAATTTAGACAGAAATTTGAATTAGTTTTCCTAGTTTTATAAGAAGTGGTAGGGTGTTGCCAGAATAAAAATGTTCAGTTAAGGCTCTTCTTTCTGAATGAGGCTTAGAACTTTTTGGACGACCCTTTGATTTCGCAAGCAAATTTAATTTCCGACTCTAAAATGGAATTGCAAAATATTTGACAAACTCGAATTACAAGACAGAGACCAAAGTGAAAGGTAAATCTAATTATAACACTGCATCTTGTTTACAGTCCATCTTAAGAAAGATTAATTTCCAAAGGTCTTTATTAGTAAAATACTTTAAAATTTACTAAACTTCATTTGGGTATCTTCGTTTTCTACGGCTTATCAACCCTTTGCAGGTTATTTAAAGCCAGAAAATATTTTTAGATTTTAAGAATGTTTTGAGATAATAATGATTTAGTGACAAAAGTCTTACTAATTAATCCATAGCGGGGGGGAGTTAAATTCATACTTTCCCCAAGATTTTTGCTCGTAAATGAATGTAACAAACCCAAATGCAATTGGAACCTCCGATTAATAATTCTGAGCCTTTATCCATTACGCTATCCACGCATCAAAGCTTTCAGCCCGTGGTATTCCCAAACGGCCAGGTGCTGATCGGGATCGACGTTGCTTAACTTCGGTGATCATACGCGAACTAGTTTTTCAACACTATATGGCCCTACACCTATCTATCATTTGAGTTATGAAACTGCATATATGTCAGTAAGATATCTATTTAAGCGCTACTAAGTAATGAAATTTACGTCTAATGTTAGTCGTTGGTGCACGAATCGAAATATAGGATCATATTTCAAATGTTGAATTTATAAGTAGATAAAGTGGCATCTGACCCTCAAAAGAAGGACGATACACAATCACAATACCTCAAGTCGTCAGTAAATTTGTAATATATTCATAGCATTCTGTTCTAATGGCTATTATTAATTTCCTCTCTTTCTCTTTCTCTCTCTCTCTCTCTCTCTCTCTCTCACACACACACACACACACACACACATACACACAGAGAGAAACGCACCCACATACACACACGTGTGTGTGGGTGTGTGGGGTTGTGGGGGTGTATTTAGGCGGTATATCTTCATTCAAGTATGTTTCGTTGAATAATCTGAATATACGGCTATTTTTAATTTAGAGGTTTAAAGTAAAAATAGATATATGTCCAGATATATATATATATATATATATATATATATATATATATATATATTATAAATGCGAAAATGTCTCTGTGTGTGTGTGACACTTTTTTTCAATTAAAGGCTCACAACTCCCTGAAAAATTCTTACATCTGGAGCCATGTTCAAAGATCCAGCCTGAAAACGAACATGATAGTTAAAATCACAAGTGGCCTTGAATATATATATATATATATATATATATATATATATATATATATATATATTGATGCATGTTTCATTATATAGACAAGTGTTGTCTATTTATTTTATGTAAATTCTTTTCATATAGTCTGATTAGCTTAATAGCATTACCATTAATCGAAGAAAGAAAATCACAATATTGATACATATTTCATTTTATGTAACTCATATATATAATATATATATATATATATATATATATATATATATATATATATATATGAATTGCATAAAAATGAAACTCAATCGTATTCAATTTTGATGATTATTTCGCCCCACTCCCGGGATGAAATATCAGTTTTAATATTTTATTTTATTAGGATCTACTTAGATTACTTACCCACGGATATTTACCTATATATATATATAAAGAGAGAGAGTAGTCATCTCGTGAGATAATATTAGCGCCATATTTGGTTAAAATTAACTGCCCGATCTTTGCATGACAGTATCTTCTGTAGGTATGACAGGTGAAGTTGGAATGCGGAATGAACGTTTTGCGATTGCTCCGTTTACTTCCTGCGACATCATCTGATTTCCATCTGTTGTTTTCCTTTTTTCTCTTCCTTCATGACACCTCTTTGAACAGCATGTTTCCAGCTTCTGCAAACGTCTTTTAGTTGTTCCCAGATAGTAGGTTTCAGGTCCCTGTTACAGACGCGTCCCTGAAACGTAGTGCAAGGCGGCCTGCCGGACGGTCTCTCATGGCTACCTCACCATACAAGATGTATTTTGCTATAAAACCGTTATTCATTCGACATACATGACCCAGCCATCAAAGACGACGTTGTCAGACGAGAATATGCATGCTCCAGGCATCTGCTTGCTCCAACAATGCAGTATTGGTAACTTTGTCGCTACATGCGAAGCCGAGATTACGTTGTTACGAAGCAGATGTATGTTACCTAGGTTTCGCTGCTGTAAAGCAGATTACTATGGAAATATATTTGGAATACTTATAGTTTGATGCGTACCGTCATCTGACTGTTGTCCAATACTCTCTCGCTCAATTTGGTCATCTCCACCACCGCTTTTATTCAATTTCCAGGTGAAACGATGCTAAAACCCAGACATGTGAAGTGATCTGTGATTTCAACTACCACGCCGTTGATGCTGACTGATGGGGATACAAGAACATCCTGACCCATGACATTTCTTTATGGTGTTAATAGCCAGGCATGGATGCAGTGACTACTCAATTGTTGGTGGTCATTTTCATTGTGTAGGGTCAGAGCTGCATCATCAGTAAGCTACATTTCTTTGATGAGGACTTTCGCACCTTGGTCATTGCTCTATTTGAACAGTTTACCGTTGCTCCTTGTGTGCTAATATGCACCTTTGTTTGATAATCTGAACGCGAAGCTCAATAACAAAAGAAAAGAGGCAAACAAAGTCGGCGCTAAAGCACATCCTTGTTATCATGGGTCCATACCTATAACTACAGAATGAACTCTTCCTAACACTATGTATACTAAGCCTCTCAAGAGAGAGTGACGAATCGAGACGAGCTTCTCGGCTTGACGGTCGAACTCTCTGTCTCTGAGCAGAGAGGAACCCGGACGAGGTTCCGCCGAAGGGCAGAATCTCGTTCGGGGTGAAAGACCTACCCGATCTCGTTTTTACGAGTCATACGGGCATATTTTTGGCTGAGCCTACGGGCTCAGGAAACCCACGATAAAAATGACCTTGTGTCGCATGCAACCCTCGTGGGGGGGTGGCTAGATACCGAATCGAGACGAGCTTCTCGGCTTGACGGTCGAACTCTCTGTCTCTGAGCAGAGAGGAACTCGGACGAAGCTCCGCCGAAGGGCAGAGTTTCGTTCGGGGAGGTTGACCAACCCGATCCCGTTTATACGGGTTCTGCGGGCATTTTTTGGCCGAGCCTACGGGCTCGGGAAACCCACGTTAAACTCGGACTTGTGCCACATGCAACCCTCGTGGGGGGTGGCTAGTTACCGAATCGAGTCGAGCTTCTTGGCTTGACGGTCGAACTCTCTGCCTCTGTGCAGAGAGGAACCCGGACGAGGCTCCGCCGAAGGGCATAGTCACGTGCGGTGAGGTTGACCAACCCGATCCAGTTTATACGGGTTACGGGCATTTTTTGGCCGAGCCTACGAGTTCGGGAAACCCACGTTAAACTCGGCCTTGTCCCACATGCAACCCTTGTGGGGGGTGGCTAGATACCGAATCGAGTCGAGCCGATAGTAGTTCACTCCAAACTGACAGTCATACTAACACCTTCCACATCTTGTATTATTATTTCGTGTAATATACCTTCGTTATTTCTACTCTTGTGTTTGTGTTGTTCTTCCTTGGTCCTAACCTGAACCATAACACTTGTTTTACACTGCTCTGAACTATGAAGGTTACTGAAGTTTCAAAATCCTAGCTAACTACACCCTACATGTTCTCCTGAAAGTAAATGATGTGTGGGTGGCAGCCAATTTCTTTACTACTATTTCTCCTGGGTCTGACGCCAAGAGAAGATAATGTCTGCTGTGGATCTTTTAGCCCTAAATACACACTGGGATTCTGGGTAGATGCGATCAGCAAGGACTTGGAATCGAATTAAGACAACACGGGCAAGTACTTTTCTAACAATGCTTAACAGAGAAATCGCCCGGTAGTTATTGTAGTCAGTGCAATCGCCCTTTTTTATACAGAGTAATTACCTTGGTGTTGCGCATGTCCCAATAAACCTCGCTTCCAGTAGGGGCCCAGGAAACAAAGCTGGCTTAGCACATTTGATGATCTCGGGCTATATTCCGTCTTCACCCGGCGCAGTTCCACAAGCTAGGGCATGGATTTGATGAGCACATTCTTTCCAGCTCTTTTGAGATTGGCCGACACATAACATCATCAAACTCTTCTTTTGTAATGGAATTTTCTCTAGAGTAACGGTCTATATTTTTCTTTATCCGTAATGAACTTCCCTGTTTTAAGTTTTGGAGCACAGACTTCTTTGGTTTGCCAATTGCTTTTTAAATACCCTCATACATAATTCGAGTGTTGTTGGATGCAGCCTGTCAGATGAAGCCACTAGTCTTTAGCACAGAGATGCGCAGTTTGTTGGGCTTTATTACCAACAGCTTTAGGGGGCTGTAAATTTTGCTGGTAAATATCATGTCTTAAATCTAATCAGCGCGCTTCGCTTAGCGGAGATGACTGGCTCTAATGTGGAAATATTAGCCTCAAACCCGTCTTTGTCCTTCTGTATCTTCTTTTCTGAGATCGAAGCTGCAGCATTGTAGATGGTGTTCCGAAGGGAAGTAGCAATTTTCTGTCTTCCATACACTGTGATGAATCACTGAGAAGAGTCTCTATAAGCCATTCTATGAACTTCTGCTTATGAACGAGTGCGTTCTGAACTCAAAGGAAATATTCGAAACTAAAAATAATTAAGGAATTTTAAGTTTAACTAAAAAAAAAGTGAATATTTCTTAAAAGTGACAGAACAATTTAATATAATTCCCAATTATTATTTATTTTATTCTATTTATAATATATATTACGATTATTATACCTATTTGTACTTATATATGTATTTATTATTATTATTTCTTTCAAATTTTCCCACAGTTATCGGCTTTTTTCGATATTGACATTTATTTAGTTTTGTACAACTACGCGGAAGATCGTTTGTCTTAGTCTTGATTTTTGATTTTTTTTTTTTTACCTAAAGATATATTTAGCAATTTTCCTTTACTCTCAACTATTTTTTATCAATTGATCATTTAGGTGTCAGTAATGTCAAAAAGGGTGTATAGATTATTTTTTATGACTTCATAATCTCCGAGTATTTTAGGCTTAAATCACGAATTATATTTTTCATTTTCTTTCTATATATATATATATATATATATATATATATATATGGGTAAATAGCAGGACAGGCTGGGTTCTATAGCCTTGCATATGGCAGCTGGTGTCTAGGATGACAATTCTGAATTCAAATCCTGCGGAGGCACGTAGTGTGTACCAGGTTTCTGTATTCGGCCCTTCAAAAAGTGTAGTTGGTTCTGTACAAAGCCTTCACCACTATAATCAGATCTTATGTGCTGGTGTCTGGGCTGCTGGTTCCAAGGAACTGAGCTGCTTAACTCTCATACGTCAAATACGACGACAGAGTCCACCATATATATATATATATATATATATATATATATATATATATATATATATATATATATTTCTAAAGAATTAACATATATATTTTTAAACCGATGTTTTTATATCACTTTAAACGTCATTTTTAATGGATATCAGTATTCGAGTAGGCGCCCCGTTTATTTTAAACAATATTTTATTTCTTCAACTACTTGCACATTCAAGAAAATGTATTAACTAAAATGTGCTATCACCGCTTGGCTACGAAGAGCTTCACAACAGAGCGTCTACTTAAATATGGGTATCCGCTAAAAATAACATTTAAAGTATTAAAAATATGTCGGATTAAAAAAAATTTAAAAAAACATTAATTTTTTAGAAATTGTTTACTTTACCAAACTCAGCAGTTGTGACTGTCAAGAAAATCTGAACTAGTAAAATGTGCTTTAAAGGCAGATAGAACCTTACGTGGTCAAAGCATTTTCTCATACGAAGCTGGACGAACGTTCGTATCCTGTCGGAGGACGAATTTTCTTTCATAAGTTTTATTGAATGTTCAGGCGGGTAGACGAAATAATACTGTTTAAAATGGACGCATCGTCTTCTCAAATAACAGTATCCACTAAAAATAACGTTTAAAGTATATATATATATATATATATATATATATATATATATATATATATGAGTGTGTATGTATAATATATAATATATATATATATATATTCGCGGTACTTATTGGAAACGCTCAATATCAATGATAGAGCTAACATATTTAGTTGGATTGATGTGAGTTTGTAACCCTGGTTTTCACGCTATTTGCGATCATCAGACAAACTGATTAATTTTTAAAATTTGTATTTACTTATGGTTGCGTATATCGGTGTTTTATGGTGGGAGGAAAAATTGTCGTCAGAATGCCACTCATACGTACGCAGATATATATATAGGCACGATCACGCATTGCAGCTCACACAAACATAAAAATATATGAACAGTGTGGGACTGGGCGTCTATGTGCATCCATGTGTTTTTGCGTGCATACAGACGTAATTGGTCGCTGTATTCAATGTTGGAAAAATGGTAAAATGGTAGAAGTGATTGTAGTAATGGTGGTGGAATGGTAATAACAATAATTATAATTATTATGATGGTAGTTTGAACTAGAAAATAATTGATGGTGTTATGGAGTCAGTGGTTTCTCTTTTCGTGTTCATAGGGCCAAAAATACTAAGCAACACTGCTACATAGACCCTATAAACACGAAACGTCCTTTTGTATAGCCAGTTTGACAGTGGACAAAGAACTGTTTGACGGCCATGGCTCAGGTATAAAGACAAACGATAGAATAAACTCTCGGCTGACTTCGTGCGAGTTGCTCTGGATAGAAATAACTGGAGATATTTGTGCCTGAGGAGTATTAGAAATTTCGAAATCAGTCGTATTGACTGGTTGTGACAAGCATACAGACAAATGATAACGGAGACACCGGCGAAAAGCATCAGCAAATATTCCTTTTACTATGTCCCGAGATACTTTCTGTTGCACACTATGTGGATTGTATGCAGGTCACTAGAGGGACTGAAGTGTCACATACGACACAAACATAAAAACTGAATGAGGTTGTCGGACCGACGGTTTGAGTCCATCATATATATATATATATACATATGTGTGTGTGTGTGTGTGTATACAGTTCATTTTGTAAAAGTGCTCATTATTTATAATGATCGCTTTCAAAACGAATCCATTCCACTGAATGAAGAATGTCGTTTTAATCCCAGACACAAACAATAACAACATCGTCTAATGTGTTTAATTGTGGTATACGGTGTCATTGTCCAGTGAAATTAGTTTGATAAAATCTTTACGAAATTCGAGACTGGTATATAATAGTCAAATCTACACCTCAAATTAATAACCTTTCAATTTCTGGCCAATTAATTACTTGAAGTTTAGTGTCCGAAAATCTTCCTCGCCTATCAAATAGCTGCACTCTTACGTAGTAAAAGGGTTGTAGTCCGAGACATTGAATGCGATCGGTGACATTATTTTAAACACCTGTGTCACTTCAAATTTGATTTTCTGAACGTCGTTGAATTCAGAGTTATCCTTTAACACTGAGCCAACAAACAGAATTATTTAAAGGATTTATTTCGAACAGCCAATTGTTGTCATCAACAATCGTATGGCTATTCCATTTTGTCAGGTGACATACAGCCAAGCAATGACAAACATTATCGCGCATCTCTCTCTCTCTTTATATATATATATATATATATATTTAAAAAGTGAGAGAGAGAAAGGTATATATATATATATATATAATAGATAGGAAAAGACAATATTTAGAAGGCATTTTTAAAAGCAAAAGCTAAAATAAAAACAACCGGTTTCGTCCCAGGACTTATCAAGTTTATTTATTCTGGGAATTTAAAAAGCGTGTAAATTATTTTTTTAATTAACGAATGTAATCGAATGGGGGGGAAATTATGAATTTCAAGAGACTAGAGTCCAATAATATTCAGACCCAGCAAGCATTCCCTCTGTTTACAAAGGGAAGGCTCACGAGATCTGATATACAAGGACTCTAAGACCTTGAGGTGAAATGTAGAGTGGGACCTAGATAAAAATATAAATCTGTCACCACTAAAATTTTCCACATATTTCCTTCTATTTATCAAATGTTCAGCAATGGCAGAACCAGAACTGTTAGTCAATTGGCTATTCCTGGAGGACGGATTCAAAATCCTGGTGGGTAAATGCTGTTTTATTCTCGAATCCAAACGCTGGGACGTCCTCCCTATGTAGTCGTGTCCACAACTACACTTGTATTAGTAAATCACTGAATTAACATGATGGGGAGGGAGAACGTCCTTACGAATGGAAGAGAAAGCAGGACGGGTAACAAATGTTACCCTAACATTCGCCGAAAAATAACAACTATTGATTAAACGTGAAATACGTTTCGATAAACTCTCACCCTCTGTACCAATATAGGGAAGACGCAAATAAACTGGGCCTTTATCAGCTAATTGCGGCTTCACCCTATAGAATTTACGAATGACATCTTGAATAGCTAGCTAGCTAGCTATTCGTTTAGATTCTCTTTGTTAAGTAATGAAATCTACGTCTAATATTAGTTGCGAATATTTGAGTCCAGATAAGGAACACATTTCAAATGTTGAATTTACCGGTAGATAGATAACACGACTCTCTATCCTTGAAAAACTGACGCTACATAATCGTACATTTGCCTGCTTGGGATTGCTGCGATGCATACATAATATGTTCCTCTCATTCCATTCTTCCCCTCTCCCTTTCTCTTTCTCTCTCTTATGTAGTGGCCGTCTCTCACTCTCTCTTTCTTTTCTTTTTTTTTTATCTAAGGCTGGTATTCGCTCAATTTTGTCCACGATTTTATCCTCATTATTAATTAGATTTCTAATTGATTTATTAAATTTTTGTGTCAGAAATTATATTTATTTTTATCATAGACACAAAAATTTAACAAATCAATTAGAGAGTTTATTAGCAATGATGACAAAACATGGTCAGAATTTATTGGACGCCATCGTAAAATACCTAGACTTTATAGTCTTAGCCAAAAGCTAGCGTTGGTTCTTTTTCTGCTTATCTAACCGTGTTGCTTTTCAGTTGACGGACTCCCAACTTTGGATGTTGCGCAACATTTGGCATGAATCCAATGCGAGTGTAATAAAAGAAAATGAATAACAATAAAATTTGAGAATACAAAACCATTAGTTGATTGCTTTAATAAAACTTCATCGAATTGGAAATGAAATCGATAGGCTTACAATGAAAGAAATACGATCTATCAGATGGCGTGGGTCACAAAATAAACCAATAAACTGTAAAAACTGATCCGGCTTGGGTTAGATAAAGTGACAACACAACGAAACCATCCTACTGTACACACACACACACACACACACACACACACACACACACACACACACACACACACACATATGCAAGCACCAACACATATGTGCGCACACACATAGATATGTGTACACACACACACACACACACACACACACACACACACACACACACACACACACACACACACATACACACATATATGTGTACACACAGGTACATATATGTACCTCCACAAAAATAGTGTAGACATATGTATTGATAAATCTCTCATTCTATATATTGTTGAGCCAAAACATTATGACCCGTGCATAAAGAATGATAGCTAAAGTCTCGTAGCAAATACTCATGTCGGGCTCAGAGCTATATAAGCAGATAAACGAGCCCTGAATTCTTTATTTTGCTGCGTTGAATGCTGCAATTATAGGCAAAAAGAAATTGTCAACATCTGAAGACTAAGTCATAGTCTTTCCAAAGCGAGATGACTGATAGGTCGTTCAGGTTTAACTAGTAGTTTAAGGAGCGAAAAATCACCAACTGTCGACAAGACATTGCGGTACGGAAGGGCAGAGGATGGGAAAAAATTTATCTGTGCGAGAAGCGAAGGGAGTCTTTCTTATCAAGTACAAAACAACAAAATGATTTCTTCTTCGTGTATGTGCCGTGACCCTTCAGGACATGGTCGACCATATCTCTCCACATCTTCCTATCCTTTGTAACTCTTAGTAACGTTTATCTTTTCTCTCTCTATCTATCCTCCTTTCCGCCATTCATTCACACAAGCTAATCAGATAGGGGGCACGTCGCATCTTTTGTCTTCGATTTGTCCTGTGAGTGTCAAATTTTCTAAGCCCTACTTCCTTATTATATGCCTCAGAAATTTCAGCTGTCTTCTCGTGTTTCTGATTATAAGTATCAATTTTGTTTCCATATAAATTAAAACGTCTTTGCTTACGCATATTATTCATGGTAGTGTCAGAACCCTTCTGTAAAAATTCTGACCAGGCTTAAATTAAAAAACCCTAAGATTATAAACGTTTCCTGTTTGTTCCTTATATATATATATATATATATATATATATATATATATATATATATATATATATATATATATTAGGCTAAAAGCACCATGATCAGCTTTGTCAAACTCTGAAGCAGAGATGCCAGCAAAATCCTGCTTTTCATCTGTCAGTGTGGCTTTGTTGCACGCAGCAAGACTGGGCTAGTATCGCAAACCACAAAGGAAATATGTCTTTCCGTTACCCGATTTTCTCAGCAATAGCCCCTGCTAGCATGCATAAGTGTAAAACAAAAGGTACCATCCAATGCTGACCCTCATTTATCGTTCACGATAGGAGAGTCCACCATCTATCAATCTCTCTCTCTCTTTCTCTCTCTCTCTTTCTCTCTCTCTCTCTCTCTCTCTCTATATATATATATATATATACACACATTTCACTTTGATTGATGCTACATTCAGCATCCCGACTCGAGATACTTCTCGATATTTAATTTTTATATGCACTTTCCATTGGTGTAAGTTTTTGTCATAACGTATGTGTATTCGCGCGCATGCGCCCGTGCGCCCTTCTGCGCGAATGTGTGTACGTGTAGAATTTCATGGTTATTCTTCCCTTTCGTCGTTCGATTTTTTCACTTTAAACGCACTCCTTATTTATTATATATATATATATATATATATATATATATATATATATATATATATATATATATATATATCCGGACGGAAAAGAACATTAGAACACTATAAAGAAGGTTACCGATTTGGAACTGTGTACGGTGTGTGCGGCTATTCTGATAAAATTTTCAGTGTCTGCGGCAATTCAGTGTTTTTCGCCAGAACAAAATCACGCAAACTTATGCAAAGTTGTTGAAAAAATTTACACGTCTATTTTCTAAAGTTGTTGATATTATATCTCTCATGATCTGTATCCCACTTTTTTTCTGTTTCTTACTTCCCCCACTCAATCAGTATCCCACTTTGTTTTCTTTCTTACTTACCCCTCTATCTTTTTATTCCACTTTTGCTTCTCTTCTTCTTCTCCCTTCAATCAGTATCTCCCTTCTCTTCTTACCTCCTCCTCTATCAGCATCTCACTTTGTTTCTCTTTCTTACCTTACCCTCTATATTTTATTCCACACTTTGCTTATCTTTATTACTCTTCCCCTTCAATCAGTATCCCACTTTACTTCTCTTTTCTTACCTCCTCTATCAGCATCTCACTTTTGTTTCTCTTTCTTACTTACCCTCTATCTTTTATTCCACTTTGCTTCTCTTTCTTACTCTACCCCCCTTCAATCAGTATCCCACTTTACTTCTCTTTCTTACCTCCTCTATCAGCATCTCACTTTGTTTCTCTTTTTACTTACTTTATTCCACTTTGCTTCTCTTTCTTACTCTCCCCCCTTCAATCAGTATTCTTCCTTCTCTTTTACCTCCTCTATCAGCATCTCACTTTGTTTCTCTTTCTTATTTACCTCTATCTTTTATTCCACTTTTGCTTCTCTTTCTTACTCTCCCCCTTCAATCAGTATCCCACTTTACTTCTCTTTTTTTACCTCCTCTATCAGCATCTCACTTTGTTTCTCTTTCTTACTTACCCCTCTATCTTTATTCCACTTTGCTTCTCTTTCTTACTCTCCCCCTTCAATCAGTATCCCACTTTACTTCTCTTTCTTACCTCCTCTATCAGCATCTCACTTTGTTTCTCTTTCTTACTTACCCCTCTATCTTTATTCCACTTTGCTTCTCTTTCTTACTCTCCCCCTTCAATCAGTATCCCACTTTACTTCTCTTTCTTACCTCCTCTATCAGCATCTCACTTTGTTTCTCTTCTTACTTACCCCTCTATCTTTTATTCCACTTTGCTTCTCTTTCTTACTCTCCCCTTCAATCAGTATCCCACTTTACTTCTCTTTCTTACCTCTCTATCAGCATCTCACTTGTTTTCTTTCTTACTTACCCCTCTATCTTTTATTCCACTTTGCTTCTCTTTCTTACTCTCCCCCTTCAATCAGTATCCCACTTTACTATCTTTCTTACCTCCTCTATCAGTATATCAATTTGTTTCTCTTTCTTCTTTACCCCTCTATCTTTATTCCACTTTGCTTCTCCCTCCCCTTCAATCAGTATCCCACTTTTACTTTCTTTCTTACCTCCTCTATCAGCATCTCACTTTGTTTCTCTTTCTTACTTACCCCTCTATCTTTTATTCCACTTTGCTTCTTCTTTCTTACTTCTCTTTTCTCCCCTTCAATCAGTATCCCACTTTACTTCTCTTTCTTACCTCCTCTATCAGCATCTCACTTTGTTTCTCTTTCTTACTTACCCCTCTATCTTTTATTCCACTTTGCTTCTCTTTTCTTACTCTCCCCTTCAATCAGTATCCCACTTTACTTCTCTTTCTTACCTCCTCTATCAGCATCTCACTTTTGTTTCTCTTTCTTACTTACCCCTCTATCTTTTATTCCACTTTGCTTCTCTTTCTTACTGTCCCCCTTCAATCAGTATCCCACTTTTACTTCTCTTTCTTACCTCCTCTATCAGCATCTCACTTTGTTTCTCTTTCTTACTTACCCCTCTATCTTTATTCCACTTTGCTTCTCTTTCTTACTCTCCCCTTCAATCAGTATCCCACTTTACTTCTCTTTCTTACCTCCTCTATCAGCATCTCCTTTGTTTCTCTTTCTTACTTACCCCTCTATCTTTATTCCACTTTGCTTCTCTTTCTTACTCTCCCCTTCAATCAGTATCCCACTTTACTTCTCTTTCTTACCTCCTCTATCAGCATCTCCTTTGTTTCTCTTTCTTACTTACCCCTCTATCTTTTATTCCACTTTGCTTCTCTTTCTTACTCTCCCCCTTCAATCAGTATCCCACTTTACTTCTCTTTTCTTACCTCCTCTATCAGCATCTCACTTTGTTTTCTTTCTTACTTACTCCCCTCTATCTTTTATTCCCTTTTGCTTCTCTTTCTTATTCCCCCAATCAGTATCCCCTTTACTTCTCTTTCTTACCTCCTATCAGCATCTCCCTTTCAATCTTATCTATCTTTATTCCACTTTGCTTCTCTTTTTACTCTCCCCTTCAATCAGTATCCCACTTTCTTCTCCTTACCTCCCTCTATCAGCATCTCACTTTGTTTCTCTTTCTTACTTACCCTCTATCTTTATTCCACTTTGCTTCTCTTTCTTACTCTCCCCTTCAATCAGTATCCCACTTTACTTCTCTTTCTTACCTCCTCTATCAGCATCTCACTTTGTTTCTCTTTCTTACTTTACCCCTCTATCTTTATTCCACTTTACTTCTCTTTCTTACCTCTCCCCTTCAATCAGTATCCCACTTTACTTCTCTTTCTTACTCTCCTCTATCAGCATCTCACTTTGTTTCTCTTCTTTACTTATCTCCCTTTCTATCTTTTATTCCACTTGCTTTATTTCTTTACTCTCCCCCTTCAATCAGTATCCCACTTTACTTCTCTTTCTTACCTCCTCTATCAGCATCTCACTTTGTTTCTCTTTCTTACTTACCCCTCTATCTTTATTCCACTTTGCTTCTCTTTCTTACTCTCCCCCTTCAATCAGTATCCCACTTTACTTCACTTTCTTACCTCCTCTATCAGCATCTCACTTTGTTTCTCTTTCTATACCCCTCTATCTTTATTCACTTTTGCTTTCTTTCTTTCTCCCCTTCAATCAGTATCCCACCTTCTTCTTTCTTTCCTCTATCAGCATCTCACTTTGTTTCTCTTTCTTACTTACCCCTCCATCTTTTTATTCCACTTTTGCTTCTCTTTCTTACTCTCCCCCTTCAATCAGTATCCCTTTACTTCTCTTTCTTACCTCCTCTATCAGCATCTCACTTTGTTTCTCTTTCTTACTTACCCCTCTATCTTTTATTCCACTTTGCTTCTCTTTCTTACTCTCCCCTTCAATCAGTATCCCCTTTACTTCTCTTTCTTACCTCCTCTATCAGCATCTCACTTTGTTTTCTTTCTTACAGTATATACTTTGTTTCCTTTCTTATCTTTTATTCCACTTTGCTTCTCTTTCTTACTCTCCCCTTCAATCAGTATCCCACTTGACTTCTTTTTACCTCCTCTATCAGCATCTCACTTTGTTTCTCTTTCTTCTTTTACCCTCTATCTTTATTCCACTTTGCTTCTCTTTCTTACTCTCCCCTTCAATCAGTATCCCACTTTACTTCTCTTTTTCTTACCTCCTCTATCAGCATCTCACTTTGTTTCTCTTTCTTACTTACCCCTCTATCTTTATTCCACTTTGCTTCTCTTTCTTACTCTCCCCTTCAATCAGTATCCCACTTCTCTTTCTTACCTCCTTTTTTCTTTATTCTTCTTTTCTTACCTCCTCTATCAGCATCTCACTTTGTTTTCTCTTTCTTACTTATTCCCCTCTATCTTTATTCCACTTTGCTTCTCTTTCTTACCTCCTCCCCTTCAATCAGTATCCCACTTTTTACTTCTTTCTTACCTCCTCTATCAGCATCTCACTTTGTTTCTCTTTTCTTACTTACCCTCTATCTTTATTCCACTTTGCTTCTCTTTCTTACTCTCCCCTTCAATCAGTATCCCACTTTACTTCTCTTTCTTACCTCCTCTATCAGCATCTCACTTTGTTTCTCTTTCTTACCCTTACCTTTATCTTTTATTCCAATCCCACTTTACTTCTCTTTCTTACCTTTTGTTTCTCTTTTTCTTTTCTCTATCTTTTTATTACTCTCCCCCTTCAATCAGTATCCTTTACTTCTCCTTCTCCTCCCCTATCAGCATCTCACTCTTTTGTTTCTCTTTCTTACTTTGTTTCTCTATCTTTATTCCACTTTGCTTTCTTTTTTCTTACCTCCTTCAATCAGTATCCCATTCTCACTCCTTCATCAGCATCTCACTTTGTTTCTCTTTCTTACTTACCTCTATCTTTATTCCACTTTGCTTCTCTTTCTTACTCTCCCCTTCAATCAGTATCCCACTTTACTTCTCTTTCTTACCTCCTCTATCAGCATCTCACTTTGTTTCTCTTTCTTACTTACCCCTCTATCTTTTATTCCACTTTGCTTCTCTTTCTTACTCTCCCCTTCAATCAGTATCCCACTTTTACTTCTCTTTCTTACCTCCTCTATCAGCATCTCACTTTGTTTCTCTTTTCTTTACCCCTCTATCTTTATTCCACTTTGCTTCTCTTTCTTCTCTCCCCTTCAATCAGTATCCCACTTTACTTCTCTTTCTTACCTCCTCTATCAGCATCTCATTTTGTTTCTCTTTCTTACTTACCCCTCTATCTTTATTCCACTTTGCTTCTCTTTCTTACTCCCCCTTCAATCAGTATCCCACATTACTTCTCTTTCTTACCTCCTCTATCAGCATCTCACTTTGTTTCTCTTTCTTACTTACCCCTCTATCTTTATTCCACTTTTGCTTCTCTTTTCTTACTCTCCCCTTCAATCAGTATCCCACTTTACTTCTCTTTCTTACCTCCTCTATCAGCATCTCACTTTGTTTCTCTTTCTTACCCCTATCTCCCTCCCTATTCTATCTTTATTCCACCTTTTGCTTCTCTTTCTTAATCTCCCCTTCAATCAGTATCCCACTTTACTTTCTTTCTTACCTCCCCTCTATCAGCATCTCACTTTGTTTCTCTTTCTTACTTACCCCTCTATCTTTATTCCACTTTTGCTTCTCTTTCTTACTCTCCCCCTTCAATCAGTATCCCTTTACTTCTCTTTCTTACCTCCTCTATCAGCATCTCACTTTTGTTTCTCTTTCTTACTTACCCTCTATCTTTATTCCACTTTGCTTCTCTTTCTTTCCCCTTCAATCAGTATCCCCTTTACTTCTCTTTTATCCTCTATCAGCATCTCACTTTGTTTCTCTTTCTCTATCTTTTCTATCCCCTTTATTCTTTCTTTCTTTTCTATCAGCATCTCCCCTTCAATCAGTATCCCACTTTACTTCTCTTTCTTACCTCTCTATCATCTTTACATCTCTTTGTTTCTCTTTTTCTTACTTACCCCCTCTATCTTTTATTCCACTTTGCTTCTCTTTCTTACTCTCCCCTTCAATCAGTATCCCACTTTACTTCTCTTTCTTACCTCCTCTATCAGCATCTCACTTTGTTTCTCTTTCTTACTTACCCCTCTATCTTTATTCCACTTTGCTTTCTTTCTTACTCTCCCCTTCAATCAGTATCCCACTTTACTTCTCTTTCTTACCTCCTCTATCAGCATATCACTTTGTTTCTCTTTCTCTATCTTTTATTCCACTTTGCTTCTCTTTCTTACTCTCCCCCTTCAATCAGTATCTTTATTCTTACCTCCTCTATCAGCATCTCACTTTGTTTCTCTTTCTTCTTACCCTTTCTTTATTCCACTTTTGCTTCTCTTTTTCTCCCCCTTCAATCAGTATCCCCACTTCTCTTTACCTCCTCTATCAGCATCTCACTTTGTTTCTTCTTACCTCCTCTTATCAGTATATCACTTCTCTTTCTTACTTTGTTTCTCTTTCTTACTTACCCCTCTATATCTTTATTCCTTATCTTTTTATTCCTCTTTCTTTCTTCTCTTTCTTACTCTCAATCACTTTTGTTTCTGTATCCCTATCTTTTTCCACTTCTCTTTCTTACCCCCTCTATCAGTATATCACTTTGTTTTCTTTCTTACTTACCCCTCTATCTTTATTCCACTTTGCTTCTCTTTCTTACTCTCCCCTTCAATCAGTATCCCACTTTACTTCTTTCTTACCTCCTCTATCAGCATCTCACTTTGTTTTTTTCTTTCTTACCTCTATCTTTTATTCCACTTTGCTTCTCTTTCTTCTCCCCCTTCAATCAGTATCCCACTTTACTTCTCTTTCTTACCCCTCTATCAGCATCTCCTTTGTTTCTCTTTCTTACTTACCCCTCTATCTTTATTCCACTTGCTTCTCTTTCTACTCTCCCCCTTCAATCACTCTTCCACTCCTCTATCAGCATCTCCTTTGTTTTCTTTTTTTTATCTTTATTACACTTTTCTTATCTTTCTTACCTCCCCTTTCAGTATCTCTTTCTCTTTCTTACCTCCTCCCCTCTCACTTTGTTTCTCTTTCTTCCATCTTTATTCCACTTTGCTTCTCTCCTCCCCTTCAATCAGTATCCCCTCTTTACTTCTCTTTCTTCCTCTCTATCAGCATCTCACTTTGTTTCTCTCTTCTTACCCCTCTATCTTTATTCCACTTTGCTTCTCTTTCTTACTCTCCCCCCTTCAATCAGTATCCCACTTTACTTCTCTTTTTACCTCCTCTATCAGCATCTCACTTTGTTTCTCTTTCTTACTTACCTCTATCTTTATTCCACTTTTGCTTCTCTTTCTTACTCTCCCCCTTCAATCAGTATCCCACTTTACTTCTCTTTCTTACCTCCTCTATCAGCATCTCACTTTGTTTCTCTTTCTTACTTACCCCTCTATCTTTATTCCACTTTGCTTCTCTTTCTTACTCCCCTTCAATCAGTATCCCCCTTCTAATCACTTTTGTATCTTTCTTACTACCCTCTATCTTTACTTCTCTTTCTTACCTCCCTTCTATCAACTTTTTCACTTTTTGTTTCTCTTTCTTACTTACCCCTCTATCTTTATTCCACTTTGCTTCTCTTCTTACTCTCCCCTTCAATCAGTATCCCACTTTACTTCTCTTTCTTACCTCCTCTATCAGCATCTCACTTTGTTTCTCTTTTCTTACTTACCCTCTATCTTTATTCCACTTTGCTTCTCTTTTCTTACTCTCCCCCTTCAATCAGTATCCCACTTTACTTCTCTTTCTTACCTCCTCTATCAGCATATCACTTTGTTTCTCTTTCTTATTTACCCCTTATCTTTATTCCACTTTGCTTCTCTTTCATTTCTCTCCCCCTTCAATCAGTATCCACTTTACTTCTTTCTTACCTCCTCTATCAGCATCTCCTTTGTTTTCTGTTTCTTACCCCTCTATCTTTTATTCCACTTTGCTTCTCTTTCTTACTCTCCCCTTCAATCAGTATCCCACTTTACTTCTCTTTCTTACCTCCTCTATCAGCATCTCACTTTGTTTCTCTTTCTTTCTTACCCCTCTATCTTTATTCCACTTTTGCTTCTCTTTCTTACTCTCCCCTTCAATCAGTATCCCACTTTGACTTCTTTTCTTACCTCCTCTATCAGCATCTCACTTTGTTTCTCTTTCTTACTTTACCCCTCTATCTTTTTATTCCACTTTGCTTTCTTTTCTTTCTCTCCCCCTTCAATCAGTATCCCACTCCCCTTCTTCTTTTTCTTACCTCCTCTATCAGCATCTCACTTTGTTTCTCTTTCTTACTTACCCCTCTATCTTTATTCCACTTCTCTTTCTTCTCCCCTTCAATCTTTCTTTACTTCTCTCTTACCCCCTTCAGCATCAGTATCCCTTTATTCTCTTTCTTCTCTTTCTCCTCTTCAATCAGCATCTCTTTTCTTTCTATCAGCATCTTTTTGTTTCTCTTTCTTACTTACCCCTCTATCTTTATTCCCTTTGCTTCTTTCTTACTCTCCCCCTTCAATCAGTATCCCACTTTACTTCTCTTTCTTACCTCCTCTATCAGCATCTCACTTTTGTTTCTCTTTTTTGTTTACCCCTATATCTTTATTCCACTTTTGCTTCTCTTTTCTTCTCCCCCTTCAATCAGTATCCCACTTTACTTCTCTTTCTTACCTCCTCTATCATCATCTCACTTTGTTTCTCTTTTTTTACCCCTCTATCTTTATTCCACTTTGCTTCTCTTTCTTACTCTCCCCTTCAATCAGTATCCCACTTTACTTCTCTTTCTTACCTCCTCTATCAGCATCTCACTTTTGTTTCTCTTTTTCTGCCCCTTATCCCCCTATCTTTTATTCCACTTTCCCCTTCAATCAGTATCTTTCTTACTCTCCCCTATCTTCAATCATCTTTATTCCACGTTTTCTATCCCTTCTTCACTTCTTCTCTTTCTTACCTCCCTATCTATCTCACTTTTGTTTCTCACTTTGTTTCTCTTTCCTTACTCTCCCTTCAATCAGTTACCCCTTACCTCCTCTATTATTCTTTTGTTTCTCTTTCTTACCCCTCTATCTTTATTCCACTTTGCTTCTCTTCTCCCCTTCAATCAGTATCCCACTTTACTTCTCTTTCTTACCTCCTCTATCAGCATCTCACTTTGTTTCTCTTTCTTACTTACCCTCTATCTTTTATTCCACTTTGCTTCTCTTTCTTACTCTCCCCTTCATCAGTATCCCACTTTACTTCTCTTTTCTTACCTCCTCTATCAGCATCTCACTTTGTTTCTCTTTTCTTACCCCCTCTATCTTTTATTCCACTTTGCTTCTCTTTCTTCTCTTTCTCCCCTTCAATCAGTATCCCAATTTACTTTCTTTCTTACCTCCTCTATCAGTATATCACTTTGTTTTCTCTTTGTTTTTTCTTACTTACCCCTCTATCTTTATTCCACTTTGCTTCTCTTTCTTACTCTCCATTCAATCAGTATCCCATCTTTTTTACTTCTCTTTCTTACCTCCCCTATCAGTATCCCTTTTATCACTTTTTGTTTCTCTTCAGCATCTTTGTTTTCTCTATCTTTTATTCACTTTTGCTTCTCTTTCTTACTCTCCCCTTCAATCAGTATCCCACTTTGCTTCTCTTTCTTACCTCCTCTATCAGCATCTCACTTTGTTTTCTCTTTCCACTTTTTTCCCTCTATCTTTATTCCACTTTGCTTCTTCTTTCTTATCTCACTTCCCCCTTCAATCAGTATCCCACTTTACTTCCTCTTTCTTACCTCTCTCTATCAGCATCTCACTTTGTTTCTCTTTCTTACTTTACCCTCTATCTTTATTCCACTTTGCTTCTCTTTCTTACTCTCCCCCTTCAATCAGTATCCCTATCAGCATTCACTTTATTTTCTTTCTTACCTCCTCTATCAGTATATCCTTTGTTTCTCTTTCTTCAATCAGTATCCCCTCTATCTCCTTTATTCCTTTGTTTCTCTTTCTTACCCCCCCATCTTTTATTCTTTCTTCTTTCTCTTCTCCCCCTTCAATCAGTATCCCACTTACTTCTCTCTTACCTCCTCTATCAGCATCTCACTTTGTTTCTTTTTCTTACTTACCCTCTATCTTTATTCCACTTTGCTTCTCTTTCTTACTCTCCCCTTCAATCAGTATCCCTTTACTTCTTTCTTACCTCCTCTATCAGCATCTCACTTTGTTTCTCTTTCTTACTTACCCCTCTATCTTTATTCCACGTTACTTCTCTTTCTTCTCTCCCCTTCAATCAGTATCCCTTTTACTTCTTTTTTTTACCTTCTATCAATCTCTTTGTTTCTCTTTCTTACTTACCCCTCTATCTTTATTCCACTTTGCTTCTCTTTCTTACTCTCCCCTTCAATCATATCCCACTTTACTTCTCTTTCTTACCTCCTCTATCCCCTCCTTTGTTTATCTTTTTATTCATCTTTATTCCACTTTGCTTCTTTCTTACTCTCCCCTTCAATCAGTATCCCCTTTACTTCTCTTTCTTACCTCCTCTATCAGCATCTCACTTTGTTTCTCTTTCTTATTTACCTCTATCTTTATTCCACTTTTGCTCTTTCTTACTCTCCCCCTTCAATCAGTATCCCCTTTACTTCTCTTTCTTACCTCCTCTATCAGCATCTCACTTTGTTTCTGTTTCTTACTTACCCCTCTATCTTTATTCCACGTTGCTTCTCTTTCTTACTCTCCCCCTTCAATCAGTATCCCACTTTACTTCTCTTTTTTTACCTCCTCTATCAGCATCTCACTTTGTTTCTCTTTACTTACCCCTCTATCTTTATTCTTCTCTTTTTGCTTCTCTCAGTATCCTCTCCCCCTTCAGCATCTCAGTATCACTATCTTTTTACTTCTCTTTCTTACTCTCCTCTATCAGTATCCCATCCCTTTGTTTCTCTTTCTTACATTCACCTCTATCTTTTATTCCACTTTGCTTCTTTCTTACTCTCCCCCTTCAATCAGTATCCCACTTTACTTCTCTTTCTTACCTCCTCTATCAGCATCTCACTTTGTTTCTCTTTCTTACTTACCCCTCTATCTTTATTCCACTTACCTTCTCTTTTTACTCTCCCCCTTCAATCAGTATCCCACTTTTACTTCTCTTTTCTTACCTCCTCTATCAGCATCTCACTTTGTTTCTCTTTCTTACTTACCCTCTATCTTTATTCCACTTTGCTTCTCTTTCTTACCTCTCCCCTTCAATCAGTATCACTTTACTTTCTCTTTCTTACCTCCTCTATCAGCATCTCACTTTGTTTCTCTCTTACTTACCCCTCTATCTTTTATTCCACTTTGCTTCTCTTTCTTCTCCCCCTTCAATCAGTATCCCACTTTACTTCTCTTTCTTACCTCCTCTATCAGCATCTCACTTTGTTTCTCTTTCTTACTTACCCTCTATCTTTATTCCACTTTGCTTCTTTCTTACTCTCCCCTTCAATCAGTATCACACTTTACTTCTCTTACCTCCTCTATCAGTATATCACTTTGTTTCTCTTTCTTCTTACTTATCTTTATTCCCTCTATCTTTTTATTCATCAGTATTTTGCTTCTCTTTTTACCTCCTCTCCCCTTCAATCAGTATCCCACTTTTACTTCTCTTTCTTACCTCCCCCCTTCAATCAGCATCTCTACCCCCTTTGTTTTCTCTTTTCTTACTTACCCCTCTATCTTTATTCCACTTTGCTTCTTTCTTACTCTCCCCCTTCAATCAGTATCCTTTACTTCTCTTTCTTACCTCCTCTATCAGCATCTCACTTTGTTTCTCTTTCTTTACCCTCTATCTTTATTCCACTTTGCTTCTCTTCTTACTCTCCCCCTTCAATCAGTATCCCCTTTTACTTCTCTTTCTTACCTCCTCTATCAGTATATCACTTTGTTTCTCTTTCTTACCTTACCCCTCTATCTTTATTCCACTTTGCTTCTCTTTCTTTCTCTCCCCTTCAATCAGTATCCCTTTACTTCTCTTTTCTTACCTCCTCTATCAGCATCTCTTATCTTTGTTTCTCTTTTCTTTCTTCTCCCCCTCTATCTTTATTCTTCACTTTCTTACCTCTTTCATTCACTTTCCCCTTCAATCATCTTTATTCACTTTTACTTCTCTTTCTTACCTCCTCAATCAGCATCTCACTTTGTTTCTCTTTCTTTGTTTCTCTTTCCTCTATCTTTATTCCACTTTGCTTCTCTTTCTTACTCTCCCCCTTCAATAAGTATCACTTTACTTCTCTTTCTTACCTCCTCTATCAGCATCTCACTTTGTTTCTTTTTACCCCTCTATCTTTGTTCCACCCCTCTATCTTTATTCCAATCAGTATCCCTTCTCTTTCTTTTCTCTCCCCCTTCAATCTCAGTTCTATCCCACCCCTCTATTTATTCCACGTTGCTTCTCTTTTTACCTCCTCTATCAGCATCTCACTTTGTTTCTCTTTTTTACCTCCTCTATCCCTCTATCTTTATTCACTTTATTCATTTCTCTTTCTTACTCCCCTTCAATCAGTATCCCACTTTACTTCTTTTTTACCTCCTCTATCAGTATCCCACTTTGTTTCTCTTCTTTCTTACCCCTCTATCTTTATTCCACTTTGCTTCTCTTTTTCTCTCCCCTTCAATCAGTATCCCACTTTACTTCTCTTTCCTCCTCTATCAGCATCTCACTTTGTTTCTCTTTCTTGCCCACCCTCTATCTTTATTCCACTTTGCTTCTCTTTCTCCCCTTCTCCCCCTTCAATCAATCAGCATCCCACTTTGTTTCTCTTTTCTTACCCTCTCTCTATTCCACTTTGCTTCTCTTTTCATCTCCTTTCAGTTTCTCTTTTCTTACTCCTCATCTATCTTTTTATTCCATCTTTATTGCTTCTCTTTATCTCCCCCCTTCAATCAGTATCCCCTTGGCTTCTCTTTCTTACTCCTCTATCAGCATCTCACTTTGTTTCTCTTTCTTACTTACCCCCTCTATCTTTATTCCACTTTGCTTCTCTTTCTTACTCTCCCCTTCAATCAGTATCCCACTTTACTTCTCTTTCTTACCTCCTCTATCAGCATCTCCTTTGTTTCTCTTTCTTACTTACCCTCTATCTTTATTCACTTTGCTTCTCTTTTCTTACTCTCCCCTTCAATCAGTATCCCACTTTACTTCTCTCTTACCTCCTCTATCAGCATCTCACTTTGTTTCTCTTTCTTACTTACCCCTCTATCTTTATTCCACTTTGCTTCTCTTTCTTACTCTCCCCTTCAATCAGTATCCCACTTTACTTCTTTCTTTCTTATCCATCTCACTTTGTTTCTCTTTCTTACTTACCCCTCTATCTTTTATTCCACTTTGTTTCTCTTTCTTACTCTCCCCTTCAATCAGTCTTTACTTTCTTTCTTACCTCCTCTATCAGCATCTCACTTTGTTTTCCCTTTCACTTTCCCTCTATCTTTTATCCCACTTTTGCTTCTCTTTCTTACCTCAGTATCCCCTTTTTCTCCTCTATCATCAGCATCTTTATTCACTTTCAGTATCACATTTTGCCTCTTTTCTCCTATTCTTACTTACCCCTCTATCTTTTATTCCATTTTTGCTTCTCTTTCTTACTCTCCCCTTCAATCAGTATCCCCTTGACTTCTCTTTCTTACCCTCTATCAGCATCTCACTTTGTTTCTCTTTCTTTCTTACCCCTCTATCTTTATTCCACTTGCTTCTCTTCTTACTCTCCCCCTTCAATCAGTATCCCACTACCCCTATACTTCTCTTTCTTACCTCCTCTATCTCTTATCTCCCTTCCATTTCCTTTCTTTCTTACTTACCCCTCTATCTTTCCACTTTGCTTCTCTTTCTATCAGTATCCACTTTGCTTCTCTCCTCTCCCCCATCTCAATCTTTATCCCCCCTTTACTTTTTCTCTTTCTTACCTCCTCTATCAGCATCTCACTTTGTTTCTCTTTCTTTCCTCTATCCATCTCTTTGTTTATCTTTTACCCTCATCTTTATTCCACATTGCTTCTCTTTCTTAATCTCCCCCTTCAATCAGTATCCCACCTCCTCTATCAGCATCTCACTTTCTTACCTCCTCTATCTCTATCTTTTATTCCACTTTGCTTCTTTCTTACTCTCCCCCTTTCAGTATCCCACTCTTTCTTACCTCCTCTATCCTCTTTCTACTTACCCCTCTATCTTTTATTCCACTTTGCTTCTCTTTCTTACTCTCCCCTTCAATCAGCATATCCACTTTACTTCTCTTTCTTACCTCCTCTATCAGTATATCAATTTTGTTTCTCTTTCTTACTACCCCTCTATCTTTATTCCACTTTTGCTTCTCTTTTACTCTCCCCTTCAATCAGTATCCCAATTTACTTCTCTTTCCTCCTCTATCAGTATCTCACTTTGTTTCTCTTTCTTCCCACCCTCTATCTTTATTCCACTTTTGCTTCTCTTTCTTACTCTCCCCCTTCAATCAGTATCCCCTTTACTTCTTTCTTATCCTCTATCAGCATCTCACTTTCTATCTTTATTCCACTTTGCTTCTTTCTCTTTCTTCCCACTCTCCCCCTTCAATCAGTATCCCCTTCTCTTTCTTCTCTTTCTTACCTCCTCTATCAGCATCTCACTTTGTTTCTCTTTCTTACTTACCCCTCTATCTTTATTCCACTTTGCTTCTCTTTCTTACTCTCCCCTTCAATCAGTATCCACTTTACTTTCTTTCTTACCTCCTCTATCAGCATCTCACTTTGTTTCTCTTTCTTACCTTTCCCCTCTATCTTTTATTCCACTTGCTTCTCTTCTCTCCCCCTCTCCCCCTTCAATCAGTATCCCACTTTACTTCTCTTTCTTACCTCCTCTATCAGCATCTCACTTTGTTTCTCTTTCTTTACCCCTCTATCTTTATTCCACTTTTTGCTTCTCTTTCAGTATTACTCTCCCCTTCAATCAGTATCCCCCTTTACTTCTCTTTCTTACCTCCTCTATCAGTATATCACTTTGTTTCTCTTTCTTACTTACCCCTCTATCTTTATTCCACTTTGCTTCTCTTTCTTACTCTCCCCCTTCAATCAGTATCCCTTGTATCCCACCTCCTTTACTTTATTTCTCTTTCTTACCTCCTTTATTCAGCATCTCTCTCCCCTTTGTTTCTCTTTCTTACCTCACTATCCCTCCTTTGTTTCTCTTTTTATTCCACTTTTGCTTCTCTTTCTTACTCTCCCCTTCAATCAGTATCCCACTTTTACTTCTCTTTCTTACCTCCTCTATCAGCATCTCACTTTTGTTTCTCTTTCTTTACTTACCCCTCTATCTTTATTCCACTTTGCTTCTCTTTCTTACTCTCCCCTTCAATCAGTATCCCACTTTACTTCTCTTACCTCCTTATCAGTATCCTTACCCCCTCTTTATTCAGTATATCTTTCTTTCTCTCCCCCTTCAATCAGTATCCTTTCTTTCTTTCTTACCTCCTCTATCATCTCACTTTGTTTTTTTACCCCACCCCTCATCTTTATTCACTTTGCTTCTCTTTCTTTCCCCTTCAATCTTACTTCTCTTTTCTTACCCCTTCATCTCACTTTGTTTCTCTTTTCTTATCCTTCTTACTTCATTTTTCATTTCAGTATCTTTTTCTCTTTTTTTTACCTCCTCTTCAGCATCTCTTTCTTTTTTTCTCTTTCTTCTTTCCCCTCTATTTTATTCCACTTTGCTTCTCTTTCTTACTCTCCCTTCAAGTAGTATCCCTTTACTTCTTCTTTCTTACCTCCTCTATCAGCATCTCCTTTGTTTCTTTTCTTACTTACCCCTCTATCTTTATTCACTTTGCTTCTCTTTCTTACTCTCCCCTTCAATCAGTATCACTTTACTTCTCTTTTTTTACCTCCTCTATCAGCATCTCACTTTGTTTCTCTTTTCTTACCCCTCTATCTTTTATTCCACTTTGCTTCTCTTTCTTACTCCCCCCTTCAATCAGTATCCCACTTTACTTCTTCCCCTATCCTCTCTATTTTATATCAATTTCTCTTTTACTCTCCTTACCCTCCTTTATTCCACTTTTTTTCTTTCTTACTATCCTTTTCAATCAGTATTTGTTTCTTTTCTTTCTTACCCCTCTATCAGTATTTCACTTTGTTTTCTTTCTTACTTTACCCTCTATCTTTATTCCACTTTGCTTCTCTTTCCTCTCCCCTTCAATCAGTATCCCACTTTACTTCTCTTTCTTACCTCCTCTATCAGTATTCACTTTGTTTCTCTTTTACCCCTCACCCTCTATCTCACTTTGCTTCTCTTTCTTACTCTCCCCCTTCAATCTTTATTCCTTTTTTCTTCTCTTTCTTACTCTCCCCTATCAATCTCTTTGTTTCTCTTTCCCCTCTATCTTTATTCTTTCTTCTCTTTCTTACTCTCCTTTCAATCTTATCCCCACTTTTCTTCCTTTCTTACTTCCTTATCAGCATCTCCTTTGTTTCTCTTTCTTACTTACCCCTCTATCTTTATTCCACTTTGCTTCTCTTTTTACTCTCCCCCTTCACTTCACTTCTCTTTCTTACCTCCTCTATCAGTATATCACTTTGTTTCTCTTTCTTCTTACCCTCTTCTTTTTCCACTTTCCTCTCCCCCCCTTATCAGTATCCCTTTCTTCTCTCTTTGTTTCTATCAGCATCTCTTTGTTTCTCTTTTCTTACTTACCCCTCTATCTTTATTCCACTTTGCTTCTTTTCTTACTCTCCCCTTCAATCAGTATCCCACTTTACTTCTCTTTCTTACCTCCTCTATCAGCATCTCCTTTGTTTCTCTTTCTTACTTACCCCTCTATCTTTATTCCACTTTGCTTCTCTTTCTTACTCCCCCTTCAATCAGTATCCCACTTTCTTTCTTTCTTACCTCCTCTATCAGTATATCACTTTGTTTCTCTTTCTTACTTACCCCTCTATCTTTATTCCACTTTGCTTCTCTTTCTTACTCTCCCCCTTCAATCAGTATCCCACTTTACTTCTCTTTCTTACCTCCTCTATCAGCATCTCACTTTTGTTTTCTTTTCTTTCAGCATCTCCCTCTATCTTTATTCCCACCCTTCTCTTTCTTACTCTCCCCCCTTTAAGTATCCCTTTACTTCTCTTTCTTACCTCCTCTATCACTATCTCACTTTGTTTCTGTTTCTTCTTACCCCTCTATCTTTATTCAGTTCTTCTCTTTCTTACTTCTTCAATCTTTCTTTACTTCTCTTCTACCTCCTCATCAGCATCTCACTTTGTTTCTCTCTTCTTACCCCTCTATCTTTATTCCACTTTGCTTCTCTTTCTTCTCTCCCCCTTCAATCAGTATCCCCTTTACTTCTCTTTCTTACCTCCTCTATCAGCATCTCACTTTGTTTCTCTTTCTTACTTACCCCTCTATCTTTATTCCACTTTGCTTCTCTTTCTTACTCTCCCCCTTCAATCAGTATCCCTTTACTTCTCTTACCTCCTCTATCAGCATATCACTTTGTTTCTCTTTCTTACTTACCCCTCTATCTTTATTCCACTTTGCTTCTCTTTCTTACTCTCCCCTTCAATCAGTATCCCTTTACTTCTCTTTATCCCTCTATCAGCATCTCACTTTGTTTCTTACCTTTACCCCTCTATCTTTATTCAGCATCTTTTCACTCTCCCCTTCAATCAGTTTTCTCTTTCTTACCTCCTCTATCCATCTATTTTACCCCTCTATCTTTATTCACTTTGCTTCTCTTTCTTACTCTCCCCCTTTCAATCAGTATCCCACTTTACTTCTCTTTCTTACCTCCTCTATCAGCATCTCACTTTTTTCTCTTTCTTACTTACCCCTCTATCTTTATTCCACTTTGCTTCTCTTCTTACTCTCCCCCCTTCAATCAGTATCACACTTTACTTCTTTCTTACCTCCTCTATCAGTATATCACTTTGTTTCTCTTTTCTTACCCTCTATCTTTATTCCATTTGCTTCTCTTTCTTACTCTCCCCTTCAATCAGTATCCTTTACTTCCTTACTTCTCTTTCTACCTCCTCTATCCCATCTCACTTTGTTTCTCTTTCTTATCCCCTCTTTATTCCACTTCTTCTTTTTACTTCCCCCTTCAATCAGTATCCCAGCTTCTCTTTCTTACCCCTCCTCTATTTGTTTCTCTTTTTTCTTACTTTACCCCTCTATCTTTATTCCACTTTGCTTCTCTTTCTTACTCTCCCCCTTCAATCAGTATCCCACTTTTTTCTCTTTCTTACCTCCTCTATCAGTATATCACTTTGTTTCTTTTTTTACCCCCTCTATCTTTTTATTCCACTTTGCTTCTCCCCCCTTCTCAGTACTTCTCTTTCTTCCCCTTCAATCAGCATCACTTTTGTTTTCTTTCTTTCTTGCCCTCCTCTTTATTCAGCATCTCTTTCTTACTCTCCCCTTTGTATCCCACTTTACTCTTTCTTACCTCCTCTATATCTCTTTGTTTCTCTGCCCCACCCACCCCTACCCCTCTTTTTTCCACTTTGCTTCTCTTTCTTACTCTCCCCTTCAATCAGTATCCCACTTTACTTCTCTTTCTTACCTCCTCTATCAGCATCTCACTTTGTTTTTCTTTTCTTACTTACCCCTCTATCTTTATTCCACATTGCTTCTTTTCTTACTCTCCCCTTCAATCAGTATCTTTACTTCTCCCTCTTCAATCAACATCTCACTTTGTTTTCTCTTTTTTACCTCTATCTTTATTCAGCATCTCTTACAATCAGTATCACACTTTACTTTCTTTCTTACCTCCTCTATCAGTATCCCACTTTGTTTCTCTTTCTTACTTACCCCTCTATCTTTATTCCACTTTGCTTCTCTTTCTTACTCTCCCCTTCAATCAGTATCCCCACTTTACTTCTCTTTCTTACCTCCTCTATCAGCATCTCACTTTGTTTCTCTTTCTTACTTACCCCTCTATCTTTATTCCACTTTGCTTCTCTTTTTTACTCTCCCCTTCAATCAGTATCCCACTTTTACTTCTCTTTCTTACCTCCTCTATCAGCATCTCACTTTGTTTCTCTTTCCTCTATCTTTATTCCACTTTGCTTCTCTTTCTTACTCTCCCCTTCAATCAGTATCCCACTTTTACTTCTCTTTCTTACCTCCTCTATCAGCATCTCACTTTGTTTCTGTTTCTTACTTACCCTCTATCTTTATTCGTTGCTTCTCTTTTTCTCTCCCCCTTCAATCAGTATCCTTTTTTACTTCTCTTTTTTTTTAATCAGCATCTCACTTTGTTTCTCTCTTTCTTACCCCTCTATCTTTATTCACTTTGCTTCTCTTTCTTACTCTCCCCTTCAATCAGTATCCCCTTTACTTCTCTTTCTTACCTCCTCTATCAGCATCTCACTTTGTTTCTCTTTCCTTACCCCTCTATCTTTATTCCACTTTGCTTCTCTTTCTTACTCTCCCTTCAATCAGTATCCCACTTTACTTCTCTTTCTTACCTCCTCTATCAGCATCTCACTTTGTTTCTCTTTCTTACTTACCCCTCTATCTTTATTCCACTTTGCTTCTCTTTCTTACTCTCCCCCTTCAATCAGTATCCCACTTTACTTCTCTTTCTTACCTCCTCTATCAGCATCTCACTTTGTTTCTCTTTCTTACTTACCCATCTATCTTTATTCCACTTTGCTTCTCTTTTTTACTCTCCCCTTCAATCAGTATCCCACTTTTCTTTCTTTCTTACCTCTCTATCAGCATCTCTTTGTTTCTCTTTCTTACTTTCCCCTCTATCTTTATTCCACTTTGCTTCTCTTTCTTACTCTCCCACTTCAATCAGTATCCCACATTACTTCCCTTTCTTACCTCCTCTATCAGCATCTCACTTTGTTTCTCTTTCTTACTTACCCCTCTATCTTTATTCCACTTTGCTTCTCTTTCTTACTCTCCCCCTTCAATCAGTATCCCACTTTACTTCTCTTTCTTACCTCCTCTATCAGTATATCAATTTGTTTCTCTTTCTTACTTACCCCTCTATCTTTATTCCACTTTGCTTCTCTTTCTTACTCTCCCCCTTCAATCAGTATCCCACTTTACTTCTCTTTCTTACCTCCTCTATCAGTATATCACTTTGTTTCTCTTTCTTACTTCCACCACAGTCTTTTTCTTTATTCGTCTTATGATGAAATGTAAATGTATCTATAGTTGAATGATAACACGTATATCAACGGACTTCAATGTTGTATTTCCTGTCGTCACATCTCTGGTAGAAATTCAAGTGATTGCTGAAGCCGCCTATATATCAAATTATTCCTAGATTAGCCCCGGTATGCTTGCATTTTTAAAGCGATAATGTCAGTGGTCTGACAGATAAAATTCCTCTGTTTGATTCTACTTACTCTCGTAAGAGCTTCTGTGATTCTACAGATACATACACACAGATATTATACGGCATGAACACACGCATACATATATAGCGATTTACTAAGCGTAGCTTAGTTGTGGCACAAGGTGTGGATCGAACTAACTATTCGTAATTGATCTAACAAGACAAGCTTACACCACATCGATGGGATCCACATGCATACATATATATAGCCACATACATTTAAAGATATTTACTAAACCTAGTATGGCTCAAGGCCAAGTGGCGTGATCTCAGTCACGAGAAAAGTAATAACATAGTGAGTGGACCGGAAATTACATTACAGTAATATTATTTTATTAATACAATTTTTCAAACCTTGCATGTGTAATTAAATTTTTATTTTTAAATTTTATTTCTTTGTATTTTTTAATTAATTTTCTAATTTATTTATTCATTTTCAGAAAATACATTAATGTAGCTATATTAATAAAATAATGCTGGTGTGATTTTAATATATACAAGTGTATGTATGAGTGTATACGATTCATTATTGGTTTTGCCTTGTTCTCATAATTCATAGCAAATACGTAATTACTTTCCGAACACACGCATACACATATATATTAATATATTTTCTGTTCATAGGCTATTTTTATAGATACAAATAATTAAATAAAGGTTTTATACGAAACTCCAGAGTCGAGGTGCTGAATATAACATCAATCAGCTAAGTGACAAATTTTATTTATATTAACTATATATATATATATATATATATATATATATATATATATATATATATATATATATATATTTTAACGTCCAAAATGTTCTCACACATATTTATTACTAACAGCATGGCCCGGCGTTGCCCGTGCTTGATTCAAAAATCGTACGACTCATACAGCAATCGCTATCACTAGACTTAAAATATTTTTGCCCTTCCTTGCCTTTAAAGGAGTGCCATTTGCCGTGCTGATGTTGCAACATGCCTTACTTCTTGCCTATCTCACACTTTTTTCTAAGCTCTATACTAAACATTAAATCTGTTACCAAAAAAAGAACTAATCAAAATGAACACAAAACGATCAGCTTTAAAAAAAGGACTCGTAACTGTAAAAAACGAATGAAAAAAAGAATGTTAACAACAAATACTTTTTCACACCCAACCCAGTTCTGCGGAATCAGAATCAACGTTGAGTTTAAGCAAACGAATGAGCCAATTGGAGTAAAGTGCCATGCAGATTTAAATTTTTCCCACTTGTGACGAATGCAGTTATCGATTTTTTTGCTAGTTAACATTCGTGTCAGTCAGCTGTTGGCTCTCACGCTGGCCAATAGAATTTTCTTGCCTATTCGTGGCAGCCAGCAATAGGCTCTCACTCTTACCAGTAGAAAATGGCCGCAAACTACATGAAAACTGCCGTAGAAGCATGAAAACAATCGATTATTTCCACTATCGATGGGAGTTGGGAAATGCAAAGTCGGTCTTGGCCTTCTCGCTAACTTGGAGCATGTGCATGTAAATTTTGGTGCAAATCCGTCGAAAATTGCGGCCGTGCATTCGTTACACACACACGCGCACACACATCCTGCCTTTTATAGATATAGATAAGTATTATCTATTGCGTTTATACACGTGGCACGCATCTGACCAATAAGAACTAACCAAAAATCTTAACGTATCAGTAACCTGGCTCTTCGCTCTTTTTTTTTCATTTCTATCCTGATCTCTGACTAGGCTTTAAAAAAGTGAAATATGTTAGATTGAGATATGTTTCCTACTCGTTCTTTATTTAATTTTATCATCTTGTCGGATTCCTATCTATCCTCATCTACATTTGATCTTCAACTCATATATGGATTAAGTCCGAAAATTATTTAATACACGTACACACACACACACACACACACACACACACACACACACACACACACACACACACACAACAACAAGAACAACAACAGCAACAACGACGACAATAACACCTATATATATACGTTATTCAAGCCGTTAAATGTAATTAATATGTTTAATTAAAAACAGAGCATTTACTTAAATAAATTTTATCTATAACATATAAATAATATATGTGTGTGTATGTGTGTGTCTGTGTGTGTCTGTGTCTCTGCGTGTGTGTGTGTGAAGATAATGAGATAACGTGGTAAAGCTATTCAACTACGTGTTTCACCGCTTATTGTAGACGTTCCCAGGCTGAAAGGAGAGACGTCAATAAGATAAAATGTAGAATAATCATAGGTTTCTACCTAAGAATTCTCAGAAATTGTAGCACCAATTCCTACCCTGTGATGAAAACTATAGAAAACACATTCAAATTGTTCCAATGCCCAGATTATGTCATGTATAATGCTAAAACGCAAAGCCTATAAAACCTACAGAAGAAAAATCGAAAAATCCACAGATAATAATAATCTCAACCGCCCAGACAAGAGTGGGTCTATAATTCCATCAACCATTTCCAAGAAAGATATCATCGAAAACGACTTATGTAATATTGATAGAAAATTTATCAAAACCACCTCTAAAACAAACCAGAACAAGAATATACAAAAGGGATTCCACAAAATGATCTTTGATATACTGCGAAGAAATACCCAGAAATCTTTGGAAATTAAATAAATAAGCAATACTAGCAAGAGAAGGATCGACTGCAGAATAGTAGTTAACTGGAACACTTCTGATCACAATTTTGGCGTAAAAATGCAAATCTAATTAAAAGAGAAAAGAATATACAATGAAAATAGGATGAAAATGGCATGATTTCAAAATTCTCTACGATCAACCTTAGATCGAGCTGATATACAATATCAACCTTCATTGCAAAAACATTTAGTAGCATAATGAGAGCGTAAAGAGCGAAACGCATAGTTCAATAGCTTTTCCACTTAATCTTATAATCTCCACTTTGATTTGGATATATTATATCCTATATCCTAATATATATATATATATATATATATATATATATATATATATATATATATATATATATATATATGCGTGTTTTGTGTGTGCGCGTGTATATATATAAAACAGCGCACAGTGAGTGAGGGTGGTAATAAAATAGTGCTCTATGTAAAATAACAGAGCTAAAATTTATACTAATGCTATAAATTTGTTCCTCATTGTTTAAATATCTGAAAAATGTTGAACAAGATTAATTTCAGAAATTACTACCACCACTCATATTGACGCTATATATGTTTCTTTATTTTCTATTTTTGGCATATATATATATATATATATATATATATATGTGTGTGTGTGTGTGTATGTGTGTGTGTGTGTGTGTGTGTGTGTATACTTTATTACAAAGTCTGCTTGCCTTAAATGGCCTTTTTTTTTCAGGCTTCCACTTATTCACAGTATTTCTAGTTTTACACTATCTTTGTAAACCAGAAATGCAGTCAGTGAAAGCCTGAATGAAAAGACATTTAAGGCAAGTAAGAAAGTACTCAATATCAGAGATAGAGCATAACATTAATTATACTCTCTTTATAACTTGTTCCTCTCATTGTCAAAGACAAATGTAGCAGTTGATGTAAGGAGACAAGAAAAACAATGAAAAGGAGAAATAACCACGGCACACACACACACACAAGCACACACGGACACATACGCACATATACACAAAGACATATGAAGAAAAAAATCAACCTTACACCAATAAAAAGAGCATAATTTATTTTATAACTTAATATAACAATAATGAAAATGAGAAAATAATCAATTACTGATACCTCCTGAAGAGTGGACAGAGCGATTACTAATATATATATATATATATATATATATAGAGAGAGAGAGAGAGAGATAGATAGATAGATACACCTAGTGAGCCAGACAAACCTACCTAGGTTTCACCTAAACGGATCGTCAGGGAAAGTTTGGCTTTATATATATGTGTTTGTGTGTGTGTGTGTGTAAATAATAATAATATTTTAACCGATATATTTTTATGTATATATATTATGTTTTATATATAATAATATTTTTATCTCTCTCTCTCTCTCTCTCTATATATATATATATATATATAATTTTTTAAATTAATTTATATATATATATATATTTATATAAACGTATATTTATGAATGTATATATATATATATATATATATATATATATATATATATATATATATTGATAATTAACTTTCTTTAATCCATACATTATATATTATATATGATGTATTATATATATGTGTGTGTGTAAAAATTTTCAGATAGAGAGAGAGAGAGAGAGAGAGAGAGAGAGTAAATTATTTGATCGAATGGCATTAATTATACAATCTGAGCGTTGTTCATCAAAAATGTGCGACGAAGCGGAAAGAGAAATCGGCAGTACGAGTTCTAGTCTATTGAATTCACTATCACATAAATCCCCTCGGGAAAGGCATAAATCCATGTCTACTTCTCCGCCTCTCCCAATTGTGAGTTAAGGATTAGGTTATACAAAGATCCTCTATCCTTGGTTTACAGCCAGTCTAAAAGAAAGAACATTTTGAATTCCAAACCAAGGAGAAGACAAATGCAATCAAATATGTTTCTCGATGAATCATGGCAATTCTCAAATAACGTGACGTTAAAAGAATTGGTTACAAAAAAGATATAAATCCATAAGAGAAACAATATATTGTAACGTTACGAACCGATGAGAACACAATTGTAAAAATTGCAACAATCAGTGAAAAGGGGAGAAAAACAAAAAGAACTGGCTTTAAGAATGTCACAAATAATAATCTGAGAAAATTAAAAGTGTAGCTACCAAGAAAAATGGTTTGACTAACAAAATAGTTGAAGAAGATAGTGATATGACATTAAACGAAGAGAAAAGATGCAGTGTATTAACCTCTGAGGCATTCGCTACTTTCCTTTTATCTGCATTATTTCTCAAGGTTCCTCTACTGCACGCTGACCGGGTGTACGCTTGAAGTCATCCAAATATGTTGGATTCAAATACAAAATCCATTAATTCCTCAAAAATTGTGTTGTTTACGTTTCGGATACAAAACTGAGCAGATACGAAAACAATGAACAAGGCCGAAATATGGAGCACCCAATCAGAATCGAACTCATTACGCGGTCGTATATATTCAATCGAGACAAGCTTGCTAACAATTACATCACGTCGAGGTACCCTGAAATTATTTTCTAAGCGTAGCCGAAAATGTGGCGTACCCAGTGAGGATCGGGCTTATTATTCAGTCATAATTGATCTAGCAAGACAAGCTTGTTTACCATTACACTACGTCAATGTGTCCCAAAACTGAGCAGATCTGGCTTTCGAGAAAATCTAAACGAGTGCATGTGCTTTAAAGCAAACAAAATCTTGCTTAAGTGTGAAGCTCTACGTAGCCGAGCGATCAAGGCACACCAGATCAAATTGCGTTTTCTCCAGCAAAGGGGATCCCAGGTTAAAATCCTGTCAGTAGGAACAATTTCTTTATTAATTTTTTTCGAGTGCCCAGACTGGTAGACAAAATAAGCATGTTTTAAATATGCACCAAAACAAAAAAAAAAACAACAACAAAAAACAAAAAAAAACGGTCCGTCTATTCAAATACGGATATCCACTAAAAATAACGTTTGAATTAATCTCATATATATATATATATATATATATATATATATATATATATGTTCAACCTCACGCGATATATTACACCTGTAAGCATATTCCGAAAATTGAACCACTTATTATTTATATGTAATATACCTTCACTGGTGCTCACGGCTCTCCACAATTTCCCTGTGGCTCTAAACAACGTTTGATTTTTTTTAACATATCTCCTTGTCTCTAATCTGTCATTCATATATATTAACTCTCCTTATGTAAATTACTCAAAGTTTCCCTCTGCCTCTCTTTTCTTGAATTTACCCTGTGAGTATTAATTTTTCTAAGCCGTCCTTCTTCGTAATGTGACCCAGAAATTTCAACCGTCTTTTTTTTTATTTTCATGCCGAATTCTCTTTGTAGTGATTTTCTTTTTCGTTCACATGTTCTGACCTTGGAATTCTCAGCATCCGTCTGTAGAACCACATCTCTGACGAATCAAACCTCTTCGTCTTCTTTATCTGTGATGAAATTGTTCAACATTCACTGTCATACAGAATGATGGATATAACAATTCAACTGTCTTTTCTTTCTTTTTTTTATAGCGGTTGATTAATACTAATTTTATTGTGAAAATATTGACTTGCATAATACAATTTGACATTGTGTATATATATGTATGTATTTAATCACACATAACTGTTTGTGTGCGTGCGCGCGCGTGTGTGTGTGTATAAGTTCTTGTATGTGCATGAAAGAAAAAGAAAGAGTGAGAGAACAGTGCACATATTTTCTCCTATAAGAATTTCTTCACCCATTTAAAATGTGCTTGACGCATTGAAACCTCGAGTTGAAGTGGCTGGGCTATCATTAGGGTGTGCGTATACGCGTGTGAATAATGGGCAGATAACTCTTACAAGTGTCAAGTGGATTTTGACCTTTCTTAGAGGGTTGCATGGCTGAAAGCAGTTTGTATTCTGCTCGAATTATGCACAGCAAAGCAACTCAGTGCAGATCTTAATCAGTAATTGCCACGCAGGAAATTATATGCAGATCCCGACGTCGCCTGGAGCGTGCAGACGAAACGAATGAAGGAGTTGAGGTCAAGAGGGGTCAAAGTAGCATGGTGAAGCTCGCACATCTTCCCATCCCTCACACCAAATTACCGAGACCAACTAAAATGGCGACGGCAACCATTCCGTCTTAAACTGACCTATCAAAACTAACGACCGTTTTATCTTTATCTAAATTGCAACATCTTCAGGTTATTTTGAGTTAAGATCAAGTGGTTAGCAACTAGCCCCTGACTGCCTCCTTCTATATGCTGTGTCCCTTCAGAATCTGAGTATTCAAGGCCCTCCATAACTTCCTATCCTTTGTAGCTCTTAGCAATATTAGTCTTTTTACTATCCGTTCCATTCCCTGTTCTACTAGTCATTCGCACAAGCTTTTTAGGTAAGTTACTCGTTATTTTCATGCCTCTCTCTTGCCATCAGTATGTCCTGTGAGTGTCAAATTTTCCGAGTCTTGTTTCCTCATTCAGAGAAATTTCAAGTGATTCTAACCGTAAGCGTCCTTTTTGTTTCTAGTTTCCTTAAAACTGTCGCTTACATGATCTGTCCATGGTATTCTCAGCATTCTTCTGAAAAACCACGTTTCTGTTATCTCAAGTCTCTTCTTCATTTGGGAGGAGATTATACAATATTAACTGCCATATAAGAAAACTGGTGCTATATAACAGCTTAGCACCCTTTTTCTTTGTTTCTAACGAAAGTTTTCGATTTCTTAACGCTTTTTTTTTTTTTTGGAGGGCTACGTGTAGAAAATATAAAAAAGGAAGAAGTTTAAACTTGCTATTGAGACGGCCAGCATGATAATGATAATGACGCTGATAGCATGCAAATAGAGATAATCTTGTGATGGTGTTTATGGAGTGTGGAAACGAGCATCATGTTTGAAACAATCCCGATAAGCTTGATTTGACACAAAGTCACGAGTTTAACACATCCAGCTTAGGAGTCAACGGCGACACGTACCACTAATTTTAGTCGGATACAGAATAAAATGTTTAAATATCCAGAGAACTTAAAACGATTACTTTGTTACTTATTTTAGTGTAGCATTTTACTTTCAATTATTGTAACGTGACGCAAACAATAGATAACGCATTTTTTAAACAAATTAGCAGTAAATAATTAACAGTGCCTTTTTATGGCCGTCTGAAATATTGCCAAGTAAGACTGTTTTTTTTCACATTTAGATAAGTGGCCAAGTAATCGTTCTAAGTAACGCAGTTAATCGAAATAAGTGCTATGTAATGTGTTACGAATTTACTTTGTTATAGTTCCACTAGTATGCTAATCACTGTTACATGCCATTTTTTACAAATCCTAGCAGTGTCTGATAAAAGGCTACATAAAAGTGTCTCTTAGGGAGAATCAAATTCACTCCAGTGGTATGCAAAATGTGTTTGTCAACCATTTCGCAACAGGCGAACCATTAAAAGAACAGAAACGAACTTTTTATACAATAGTCGAATCGTAATAAACTGGAAACTGATTGGTTTATCAGTAAGCTAAAAATCTGTAAGGATTTTAGAACACCAGGTTGATTGAAAAGTCATACAAAACTAGATTATTTTTTGAGCTTCCACCTTAACACGAAATATTACACAATATTTTTTTTTTTAGCTAATGTTTTTCACAGTGAAAGAAAATGCCTAGGATATCTCGGTCAAGTTACAAGTAAATCAGGGTGCGTGTGTGCTGATCTGACCCCTTTCATGTTTGAGTGAAATCAAAAGTTGTTATCAAGAACAATCTTCCCGTTCCTTGTTTATTCCTAAGACTTCAATATCGAAATTTGGAAAGCAGCAAAAGAAAATGCAGTTGAGTTTTTAGCTGCAGACACATCAGAACAGGACAGCTCAAGAAATCACGACAAAAGTAGATACCTCCACAGAAAACGCTACACATAACGTTAAAATGAATTTTTGAAAATGAAAAATCATTCTTGAAGCTTTTATTTTTGTTTTACTTTTAAGCTATTAGATTAAATTTAATATTTCCAAGAAGCAACTAATTTAAATTGGCTGGAAGGTGTTTGGTGTTGATTTTTTTTTCTTTGCTAGATTAGCGCCCTTTTTTAGTTGTCTTTCCTCGCAGTGTAAGTCTCTTTATTAAAAATCGTCCAAAAATAAAATATACTTTTCTGAAACTTTGAGGAATATTAGCTGATTTAATCTATAATCAATTTGATTTGAAACAAATATTATTTACTTTAAGTTTAAAATATCGCAGAAATGTATTTTTTTACACAACAGTAGCTGTTTAAGCTTGATGACAAATTGATATTTATCTAATGTTGTTCTATGGCGGCGTTAACCGTAATAAATAATTGAATATAACATGAGTGCCGTTTATATATAATTCTTAAGTACTCAGTGATCATAAATATTTAAGATATAATATATATCTCTGTATTCTAATATTTTATTGAATTTTAGATTTTAGATTCTGGCTTTAGATTTACAATTGTTATCGCTTTTATTTTCTGATAATGTTATTTATGGGCGTCCGTACCTACAAATAGCTTCAAGTTTATACACATACAAAAAATGCAAAATTCTTTTTAAAATATTGGTGTTTGATGATTTGTGCTAAGTTTTTTTTTTTCCATTAATTATTATCAAATATAGTTTTTACTCAATACTATTAACTAAAAGGGTGGAATTAATACAAAATTTTTAAAAGATTTAAAGCTTAATAAATTATTCTAATTAAAAAAATGAAAACAATTCTTGTAAAAATTCATTATTCATCGAAAAAAAATTTTTTCTTGACAATATTGTCCATAATATATCTTGTTTATAAAAGCAATTAAAAGCTTTACTTTTTAAATAATGTTATAGTTGTATTCCATTTTTTATTTTACGATTCAAAACAGATTTTCGGTATATAGTGTTTCTGTTTAAAAAATTGATGATTTAAATTCTCCAATGAGTCCTGCTTTTAACTAATATAAATATGAAGAGGGTGGAATTTTAATTTCTGGGAATTTCATAAAAGTAATTAAGTGACGGTAACAGGCATAAAATAAATATTTTTACCAAGAAAAATTTTAAAAAATAATTTCATTTATTTGAGAATAAGTCCTGAAAATTCCATTAAATTTCCCACAGTTATTTGATGTTTGTAAGAATTTCCAAAACAATGGGGTTTTTTTACCGTAAAAAAGACGCTAAAATTTCTATACTAATTTTTGGCCCACCTGCTGAAGCAAGAAAAACAATATTTTTAACCAAAATTTCGAACGTGCTAGAAAGATTAAAAAAAAAATTAATAAACAATCCAAAAATACTTTGGCCTTTCCTCTTGATAATAACATAAACACTTGGCGATAAAACAATATTTTTATCAAATATGGGGCCTTTTTTCATCACGGTATGCTCTTTTTAACGAAATTTTGTAGGTACCAAATTAAAAGCTATGCAGCATAATCATTATCCAAATAAAATCTCTGAAAATAAAAACAAAAAATGAAAGACAAGAAAGAATTCAAATGTCGAGCAACATTGTATAAAACGGATGTTGTTAAAGACGGCAATGATAGTCACAAAGATGCCAAAATTCTAACAAGAGTTGCTATTTCTGACGCCCCTGTAGATAGATTATTATTACATCTACTACTACTACTACTACTACTACTGCAAATTCTTCTTGCTCTTCTATTATTAAAACTACTAGTACTACAACTGCAGTAAATTCTTCCTTATCTGAGACTACTACTACTACTATAAGCATAAGGTTAAATTTCAGGAGATCCGTCCCTCCAGTCAGCACCTTCCCATTTCACTAAAAAGGTAGGGTCATAATAAGCCTTGAAGCCTGTAACGTCCTAAAAATCATGTGGAAAGGTATCTGGGTATTTTTTTATTCTCAACCCGACATGCACCCGGGTTTCCCACTTTAAAAGTTCCGATGAGGGATTGACTTTCCAAACAGACTACTATTAGAGCAACAGAAAATTGTTCAAATGCTTCAACTTCTATCAATACAACGAGGAGGTGTTAAAAAGGACCTCGACATGACACATCCCAAAAACAAAACATTTCAGTTTTTAATTATTTTTTATTCCTTCTTGGTTGGACTGAGAACCTTTCAGCACCTCTCTGTACAACTACAATAACGAAAACGGCAACGATTGCTACAAGAAATACTTCTATCGCTACTAGTAGCAATATTACTGTTTTTTTTTTAATTTTCTTCCCGAAAAATGAAATTTTCACATCAAACAAGCAATTGAATTAGAATTTTTTTTAAACCGCTAATTTTTCGGCAATGTTATGAAATTTTACAATGTGATATCATTTTATATCAATTACTAACAATGGCAAGTCACTGAACTTTTTTCTTAAAAGTCATTAAAATTATTTTATGTCACTTGGTCACAGACAAAAGACTTATGACAATTTGACTGCTTGACATTTTGCTTTTTACGGCGTCGAAAAGGCCAAGAATAATAGAAAAAATGTTTAAAGCTACTCTCATCAAAATATTGACCAGTTTTCCAATTGAATACGAATGTTTGTTCCTGTCACTTGATTAATACTTGACGTCGAACAAGTGAAATATTCTGTTCATGCTATTCAATTTATTAGAGTCCCTAACAAAAGATTTTAAAGCAAAACATACTAAAAGGGAGAGCTGAGGAACATGTTGTTGTGTAAACGGAATCCGAGTTCAAATTCTTCTTTCGACAAATGATACAAAAAGAAAAAAGGTATAAAACCAAATACCTCACGATATCTTATTCCGCCTATAATTAAGTTGCAAATGAAACACAGGGAAGAGTCATAGAGTTGGAAAGAGTAGTTCCTTCACAAATAACGAATTCTTGAGTGTTTCTCTTCATACAACACTATTTGGTTGGTCGAAATCGGAATTGTTTTTTAATAATGAAATAAACAATTTAGTTGTAAGGTAAGAAAAAACTGGTAGTTTCATGAATAAATAAAGATATTATACATTTATCTGATATAAAAAGAACGCAGGTTCAATTCCTGTCTAAAAGGCACATTTCCTTTATTTTCTATTGTCCAGGCCGGTAGGAGCCAATTAGTTTAAAAAACAAAAACAAAACAGAGATATTTGCTCAAACATATGTATCCGCTATATATAGAAAGTAGATTTTATATATATATATATATATATATATATATATATATATATATATATATATATATATATATATAGAGAGATAGAGAGAGAGAGAGAGAGAGAGACTATATATATAGAGAGGGAGAGATATATAGATTGATAAAGTAAAACTTTATTAGAAAATAAAATATATTTAATTTCTGATAAAGCTTTAATAAAAGCGAAACATGTTAAATTCTCAAACGTTTCCTATTCTTTTTTATATTATCACACGTACACACACGCACAGACATATATATATATATATATATATATATATATATATATATATATATATATATATGTAAGTGGGCATTGAGATCAACACCAAGCGGCGACAGTCGGTTTCATGCTTCAGACATGAAACAGACTGTCGTCACTCAGTGTTAACCTCGGTGTCCACTTTTATTTTTTTACATACGCTCCATCTTTGATACTGAGCACTTTTACCCATAAATATAGCATACCTTAAAACTATATTTTTATCATATATATGTATGTATGGATGTATATGAGTTTGTGTGTATGTGTGCGTGTGTGTACATAATACTGTTATACTTTGTCTGACATAGGCTCATGATAGCGGTGTTGTGGGAGGCTTTTGCTCGTCATTACCCTACATAAGGTTACCCCCCGCCACCTCATAGTTGCCATACATATGGATAACTTTGTGCTTCATACATAAGATCTTAGACAAATATTAAATTATGAAATATAATCTACCCTGAAACAAACTTGTTCAAACTTTTAAAGCAAATACAATTATTTTTAGAACGAAAGCGTTAATTAGCATCTAAGAAAATACTTGTCATAATTATTGGTGAATTTAATGTAATTCAGAATTAATTTTTATGAAATATTCCCTTGTTGCAGACACAAGGTCTTGCTTTCCAATTTCCAATCCTATTTGCTGACATAGTTGATCTTATTTGCTTTAATGCGATTCAAGACGAAGACTGAAATTTCATTTGAATTGTCGTGTGACGATCGTTAATAAAGACGACTGTTAATAGATTCTAATTTGCAAGATACAAGAGAAGGCATGGTTCGTTATTTAGAAAGTTTTATCTTAACAACACTTATTTAGCGAAATCTAGTGAGGATTGAACTCGCGCGACTAGATAATTTTTGTTTTTAATTATTTCACTTGATGGTTAGTCCTTTTTTCCCGCTTTCTTTTACTGACTTGTTTAGGAGTTCCTGCAGGGTTTTTTTTCCTGTCTGACATCAACACGGAGTTATCTTACGTTGTTAAGATTGTCAGATGTGATGATCAACAGTTGCATGAGTTATCGACACGACGAAAAGTGACCCCACAATTTGGGCATGAAAAAAGTTACATAACTTGACACGTAGTTTCCTAACGTCTTCTTCGTTAGCAGTTTCCAAGGGAAAATATACAGCGATCTCACAGACGTACTGACAAAGGGTAGCGGCAAAATCCGTAGTATTTTGCGTTCGTACGCGCTGTTCTGTAATTTCTAGTGGGTAATATTACCTAATGGCAATTTTCTTTTTATTCTTTGTGTTTGAGAAGGGGGAATTCTACGGAATTTTGCTTCGTCTTTCAATGAAAATGTTTAGTTAAATGACTCACGTTTTATTCATTATTTTTTTAAATTTTCCATTCTCAATACTAAATTCTCCTATCAGAGTATTCGCTTCTATGCGAAGAGATCTCTCAGCTACAAGCTTTGCGAATATATCATTTTACAATAAGCTTAAGCATTTCCTGATGTATGACCTGCAAAGACAAGACAGTAGCCTGTATGTTTGCTGCCATCTAACGCTTGACAGACGAATCACCGTTGATTTCCTTGCACGGGAAGAAATGGATACAATATCTCGTTGAAGTTGCACTCGTTGGCATACAAACAAAAAGTAAATGGATTCATTGAAAGATCTTTCGGCGCATGCTTCTTTGCAGTTGTGGTGAATTCGCTTATAAAAGAAGCAATTATTCGTCCATACATTACGCTCTCTCTCTCTCTCTCTCTCTCTCTCTCTCTCTCCTCATTATATATATATATATATATATATATATATATATATATATATATATATATATAACAATTTGTAAAAATATTGACTTGTCATGTGTCACGAGCAATCTGGCGTCATCAGAGGAACAATTTTTATCTAAGCAGACCAACGTCTGCATTAGCGAAACGAAAGTTGTTTTACGTTAAGCGTCTAAACACTTTTTTTATTCTAACTTATTGACATGAGATTTTTAACTGAAGTCACCCAAAATTTAAATTAAAGTCTCATCTTAATGACGATACAGTTAAAATAAAAAAAGAATCCTTTATTCAGTCATTTCATGCAATACGAATCTTTTTGGTAATGTATATGTTGTTTTGTTTGAATAAAAACTGTTCTGATGATATAATTTTCTCCATTTTCCATTCCGTTGAATTTAATACAAATTTAACCATAAAAATATGTCATTATTTTGAATGCCAAGATGTAGGTGTTGACAGCTTCCCACAAACTGACGTGAATGACTTCATGTATGTATGTATGCATGTATATATATATATATATATATATATATATGAGAAAGAGAAAGTGGAAAACCTCAGCTTCTTCTGGTCGGAATGAAAAGCAAAACCGTGTGTAAGGAAAATGTGTTGAGATTTTTTAGGATAAAAGGGACAATAAATTAAATTAACTCATCAATCAGAGTAGACTTTCTCCTAAACAGGTTACCTGCCAACGATAGAGTGCCAAGTCTACTCTGCTATTTACCCATAACTACAGGGAAAAAAGTATATAATTTTGTAAGTAGTGTTAATTCAATTCAATATACTTATAATAAAGAATAAAGATATAAAATGCCATTTCTCTCCCCCTCTCTCCCCCCATATATATATATATATATATATATATATATATATATATATTGTTACGAGGATGTATTTCTATAATAAGGGATTCCATTGAGTTCTACTTGTTATTACAAAAAAGTTTTCATTCATGAAGTAGTTGTGAAATAGAGAAATTAGAAATAGATTGTTTGGAAGATTCTAGATCATTCCAGTATATTCGAGAAAAATCTAGCTGATTCGAGAAACATCTAGAAATATGCAAATTAGGTGTTAGCCCCTATAAAAATGGGATTTTGGAAAAGGATTGTCAGTTGGAAAAGAATTTCTTCTGTTATCAACTCCGTCTTTTGATTCAAGGACTATTATATCCAGCCGAAAGAATCTCTATAAAAAGTTGCCGACCAACCAAAACCCAAGAGAGAATTTCATAGAACAAATTTGGTAAATAGAATTTTGACTAATTTTCATTGACCAAACTAAAAATTAATATTTATTTACACACCTTTGTGAATTTCCAAATATAGCACTTAGATTACTTCACTAGCCCTAAAAGTGATAAAGATATTTGACTCCCTTTCCTTCTCCCTCGTAACACTTGCCAGTAACTCTGTGTTTTCTGTTTTGTAGGCCACCATTGTTTATTTTGTATATATTTTATGTTCTGTTTTAGTAAATTAAATAATTGTTTGTGATTTAGCTCTGTTTTGTGGTGAATCATTTTTTCCCTTTGTTACAATTATCAACACGTAACAATATATATGTATGTATGTATGTATGTATTTATGTATGTATGTATGCATGGTATATATATGAGAGAGAGAAAGTGGAAAACCTCGACTTCTTCTGGTCGGAATGAAAAGCAAAACCGTGTGTAATGAAAATGTGTTGAGATTTTTTAGGATAAAAGGGGCAATAAATTAACTCATCAAATGCAACAACCATGAACTAAAAAGTGTTCGTTTTTTATTTGTTCATTTTTTTTATTTATTTAGCAA